>QRFJ01007882.1:0-25278 GCA_006176705.1 Cocos nucifera | reverse complement strand
TCTGCATGGAAGTACCACAATGATCACTAGAACCAAAGTCAAGCATCCAACTAGATGTAGAAAAAATCATAAGGTTAGATTCAATAACGAGCATACCTCCAGAAGGATCTGTCTCCTTCTTATTCTTCAGGGTAGCTAGGTATATAGGGCAGTTCCGCTTCCAGTGGCCGTCAGTATTATAATGAAAATACTTTTTTCTATTAGCGGCCTTCTTCTTTAGCTCTGCTTTTTTTTTTCCACCTTCTGCCTTTTCACAAACTTCTTCTTCTTTTCAAAAGACTTTCTCTTGAAAGAAGTCCTTTCCATAGCTAGTACTAAGCCTTTAAAACCTTTCATAGAAAGCTCAGTAGTAACCAGCATATTCATAAGCTCGACTAGAGTATTCTGAAGTTTATGCATATAGTAGTTCATGATGAATTGCCCAAACCCATCAGTCAAGGAGTGCAGAGTTATATCATTCTATAGATCCTGATCTAACTTCACTATGAGCTTCTCAAGCTCTTCCAAGTCCTTGATCATCATCAGACAATGATCTTGGACTGACTATCCATCACGCATTTTAGTCTTAAATAGTCATTTAGTGATCTGATATTTGGCTGTGCAACTCTGTTCACCAAACAACTCTTGCAGGTGAGCCAACATTTGGCGGAAAGTCTTGATATCTTTATGTTGGTGCTGAAACTCATCAGACATTAAGCCAAACATGTAGTATCTGGCCTTATTATCTTCATCCGTCCACTTATCAAGAGATGCTCTCTGTTCAGTGAATGGATGAGCTGGTAAGATGGAGAGATCATGATCCAATACATGAGTCAACTTCTTGAAATCCAAAATAATTTTGAAGTTTTGGAGCCAATCCTTGTAATTGGGTCCGGTCAGTCTATGGGTGTCTAGGATACGGGCTAGAAGGTTGGAAGCAAACATTTTCTTTTTTCTATAGAGAGTCAAAGTTCTAGTTAGATTTTATAATTAAGACTTGACCAATTTATTTAGGAGATTGATTTTTAAATAAATTAGCTTCCACTATTTTCTCGAATTCCTACACTCCCTTTGTAGAGATGCAAAAATCTCTACGATTACTAATTTCTAGTGGGTGGTGTAGTCCCACCTAACTGGACTCATCACCTCATGACCTAAGCAGTTATTGATGATGGGTTAGCCAAGTGATTGTGAACAAACTCTTGTCCAATGATCTCTAATCATGGTGCACCCAGACTTGATCTCTAATTTATGAGTCTCACCATGCCTAGAATATTGATCCACTCCTTAGTTAAGTCAGATTCACCATTTGCATAGATTGGATTCCTAATTAGATCTCTCCCATTCCAAAAATATTTAAGCCCAATCCATCCTCCAGCCTATAGCATCCAATGCCTAATAAATATGGTTGTGTCTTCTGTTAGATATATGTGCCCTAGAAGCCAGAATTGGCTGACACTTGTAATACACTTCTAGGGGCAAAATTATAATTTTGACTATAGATCAATTTAAAATGGGTTATTTGTCCCATTCACACCCTGTGTATTAGTGGTTCTGTGAATACATCCTTGAGCTTAATGGTATGATAATTCATATTTCAAAGAGTTTGAAACAATTTAAGGACATGAATAATCCATATTAACTCATAAACAGCTTCCCGACCATAGGATCATCACGAGGATGTGATTGATTCCGGAAGGTTGGTGTACGATCGCTTCTCTTTAGTAGATGAATCGTTGAGTCTATGGTGTGGAGGACACCGGAGCGAAAGTACAGGTACTCGTTAGAGAACGATGGGCCACTGAGCGTGACCATCTCGAGTAGTCATTAGAAGTCTACCTTCGTCGTCAATGACTGACTCGAGATGCTGTAGTAGATGTGTGTCGGTTCTTTGACCTGAGATGCATTCGGCATTCACCTTGAGGGTGTAGTAGTTTGACTACACCATTACTCGTCTCCTAGCCATACATGGAACCCTGAGGTGTATGTTGCTATAGCAATGTTCGTTGTAGGAACTGGATTTGCATCAAGAATGGAGATCTATCTACCTCGGTGGTAGAGAGCAGCCCTTACTGATAACATGAGAAATCAAGCCTGAAGCCCATGGCCATGGTAGAGTGAATAATAGAAAGAGTTTCTATTTAGATTTTCCACATTGGACTGTGAATCTGAATTATTATATCATATGACACAGAGACTAGGGTTTGACAAGTTTACCTTAACCCTATCTGATCGGGGCTCAAGATAGAAGAGACTTAATCAAACAGGTAGCTGCACAAGAGGTGTTGCGCATTCCAGCTCTGATGGGTTGCCAACCATATACATGCTAGGGTATTATGTCACCATGGGACATACGCGCCGATCTTCTGAGGAGCAATTAGAATGATTTTAGATGGATCGATCATTCTAGCTGTTCACATTCAGATGACACGAGTGATCCAGTGTATATGCTAGACATCGTAAAGAGGCATGATTCCAGCTCTACTGAGACATACTCACGCTCTGATTAGATTTTTCTTGCTTAGCTTTTAATGGATAGAGATCATGACATATCCATTACCATACAAGAACTGAACCTAACTGGGTCACACAAACAAGGCGTTTTGAATCTGGTGAATCGCAATCTGAACTAATCTAGTTCAATGGATCTGAATGAGATTCAATTAGGTTTCAAGAAAATCATTCTAAGCACTCGATTTGAACTAACGTTCTTCTTTTGCCTATCACAAATAAGTTGTCCTGACTGAGCAAAGGAGTTTGCTGCTCAATCAGAGGCCTTTCATATGGTCTAAACTGGAGGTTGTCCCAAGTTAGAGAAGGTTTGTCTTAATTTTTATAAGACATGATCCTGCCATTTATTTGGTCACCTGCCCATTTTTTGTTCTTTTGACTTTGGTCAAAAGTTGACCTTTGTACTGGTCAAAATGTTGAACCCATAGACCACTTATGACTTTTGTCATGTTGTCCGCACTATTGGAGAACTGGTGGGGCTGTCCCCCTGCCCAGAACCTGGGTATTCTCTCTTCTTTGTCTTGAGGATAACAGGAGGTTGAGGGATGATGAGATGATCCTACGCATCGAAAATGGAGCAAGGACTGCTACTGTGGTCGTGGGAACCTACCCTCTTCGACTACCGTCTAGCTTAGATTTAGTACTTAAGGATTGTTATTATATGCCTGTTGCAAGCAGGAATTTGATTTTTATTTCATGTTTAGCACAAGAAGGTTATGTAATTAGTTTTCTTAAGGACCATTGTAATATTCTTTATGAAAGAAATAAAATTGCAAGTGGTTTCCTTATTAACCGTCTCTACCAGTTATATATTGATGTATCTATCTTTAATATCGAGCAAAATATGAATGCCATAAGATCAAAATGACCCAGGGACAGTCCAAACGATAGGTATCTATGGCACCTAATGCTAGGCCATATAGCAGAAGATAGGATTAACAAATTGGAGAAAATCAGGCTATTAAGTCCGTTGATTTCCAAGTCATATCCAATTTGTGAATCATGTCTTCATAGCAAAATGACTAAGCTCCCTTTTGTAGGACATGGGGAAAGAGCCATGAATCTACTTGCTCTAGTACATACTGATGTGTGCAGTCCATTTAATGTGCTGGCTAGAGGCAACTTTGTCTACTTCATAACCTTTAACGATGATTTATCTTTGTATGGGTATGTGTATCTTATGCGACACAAGTCTGAAGCCTTTGAAAAGTTTAAGAAATTTAGACTTGAAGTGGAAAAGCAAACTGGAAAACCCATTAAGGTTCTTCGATTAGATCGAGGAGGTGAATACCTTATTTAGAAATTTCTGGACTATCTCAAGCAATATGGCATAGTCTCTCAATGGACTCCACCTGAAACACCTCAACTCAATGGGATTTTAGAATGAAGGAATCGAACCCTATTAGATATGGTCCGATCCATGATGAGCTTCACAGACCTTCCTGATTTTCTTTGGGGACATAGTCTGTTAACTGCTATATATTTATTGAATAAGGTTTTCTCTAAAACCATTCCTACCACACCATATGAGATATGGCATGGTAAGAAACCAAGTCTGAGTCATCTTAGAATTTGGGGTTGTCCGGCTCATGTCAAAAGACAACAAGCAGACAAGTTAGACTATAGGTCCTTTAGAGCTTGATGTTGGAAATATGCAATCTTCCTACATGGATCGACATGGCTATCGGTGATTAGCCAAGCAACAAAGAAGTACTTCTTAGATATCTCTATGGAAGCATGATTAAATAAATCAAAGAATAGAGAAGAAGAGAAGAAGAGATTTCTAGAAGAAAAAAGCTTTTATTCAGTATATTTCAGCACCCTTACAACCTTGACCTATTTTCAGTATATATACTTTACAAAGAGTCAAGTCCAGACTCATAGAAAAACTCTCCAAATCCAAACAACCCGTGTACACAAAATAATAACCCACAAAAACTGAGCCGACTAACCTGCGACTGGGTCAGCTTAGTATGGGACTAAGCCGACCCAGTTGTGTACCATGCCAATAGCCCAAAAATGCTGCTTTCTGTTTGAATTTTTCTCTGAGGACTGAGTCGACCTAGTTGTGTACCATGCCAATAGCCCAAAAATGCTACTTTCTATCTAAATTTTTCTCTGAGATCTAGCCAACCCAATCTTGGACTGAGCTAACCCAGTTTCCAACTATGTCGGCTCAGTCTCAAAGTGAGCCGACCCAATTTCTGAACTTTACTATTAAGACTAATTCTTCTTTCGGCTCACTCCTATCGTTTTATGAACTACCTTCTTATGTTTTCAAGACTTAGGAGCGCCACTTCTGAGCTCACATTCTCCACCTTGATACTTCCAAGTCTTTGTGAACTCATCTCTTCTCAACAGATCCATCCATGCCACACATCTTTGAAAACTGTCTTTGGAGAGTACCTTCGTGAGTGCATCAGACTGATTCTTCTTGGTATGGACCTTCATCAGTTCCACTTCACCTTTCTCCATCAGCTCTCTGATCCTATGGTACCTCACATCTATATGCTTTGTGCGCGCTTGATAGACTGGGTTCTATGCTAACAATAGAGCACTCTAACTATCACTGAATAGTGTCCTTGCTTTGCTCCACCCCCAACTCATCAATTAGCCTCCTAAGCCAAAGGGCTTGCTTTGTAGCCTCCGTTATCCCAATGTACTCGGCCTCTATGATAGACAAGATCATGATTGGCTGAAGGATTGATCTCCAAGATACTGGTCCACCATATACACAGAAGAGGTATATAGTAGAAGCCCTCCTTGTATCAAGATCACCAGCATAATTTGCATCAATAAATCCTTCCAAAGGACCTAAACCTTCACACATCTTCATAGATTGTTCTCTAAATCCTTCCGACTGCCCCCCAAACACCAATCCATAGTTTCTTGTTCCATGCGGATATCTTAATATCCATTTCAATGCTTTCCAGTGTTCCTTCCCAGGGTTAGCCATGCATCTACTAACCAGACTCACAGCATGTGCTATATCTGATCTACAACACATAATAATGTACATCACACTGCCTACAGCATTTGCATAAGGAACTCATTCCATGTACTCTCTCTCCTCTTCTAACTGGGAGCACTGTAACTTAGAGAGAGACATATGGCTCGACAATGGAGTCTCTGCAGGTTTGGCCTTCTCCATCCCAAACCTCTCCAGAACCTTCTGGACATACTTTTCTTATGACAAATGGAGCACTCCTTTGCACCTATCTCTGCAAATCTCCATTCCAAGAATTTTCTCAACTAGACCCAAATCTTTCATCTCAAATTTAGATGATAATGCCCTTTTCAACCTTTTCATATTATCCATGCTTCTACTGACTATGAGCATATCATCTACATACAATAATAGGTATAGGGCATCCTCCTCATCTATATCCTTAACGTAGATACAACAATCATGTTCACATCTACTGAAACCTAGGCTCAAGACAAAGCTATCAAACCTTCGATACTACTGACGAGGGAATTATTTCAAGCCATACAAAGACTTCTTGAGTAAACACACCTTTTCTTCTTGTCCCATCTTCATGAAACCATCTGACTGCTTCATGTAGATTCTTTCCTCCAAAGTTCCATGAAGGAAGGTCATCTTCACGTCCATCTATTCCAGTTTTATTTTATGCTGTGCCACCAGTGACAACAAAACTCGAATAGATGTATGACGCACCATAGAAGAAAATTTTTTTATGTAGTCAATCCCTTCCCTTTGCGAGTATTCCTTTGCTTCCAGCCTTGCTTTGAATCTGACTCCTCCTTGTTTTGAAGGTACTTCTTTCTTTGTGAACACCCACTTTGAGCCAATAGATCGAGCACCCTCTGGAAGATCCACCAACTGCCATGTCTGATTCTTCTTAAGTGATTCCATCTTCTCCATCATGGCTTGCATCCATGAATCATGATCCTCACTCTCCATGGCCTCTGCATAATTCTCTGGATCTCCATTAGCAGTGATGAGTGCATAGGAGATAACCTCATCAATGCCATATCTGATCAGTCTCCTAATAGTACGTTGGGGCTTGTGCAAAGTCACTCCCACTGGCATATCTCTACTTGATATCTATGGCTGCTCCTGCACATCTATCTGAACTACCGGTCCTCCATGCTGATTTTCAATCTGAGATAATACTTTTCTGCTTAGCTCCACCTCAATAGGAACACTCCTGTAAGTGGATGTAAGCTGCATGCCATCATTCTCTGACTGGCCACCGCTGTTCACCTTTGTTTCTCTAGTTCGATCTATCCCAGACCTCCTCAAGATGCTTTTCTCATCAAAGATAACATTCCTGCTGATCACTGACTTCTGTGCCTGAGAGTCCCATAGTAGGTACCCCTTGACTTATTGTGAATACCCTATGAATGTCATCTTTTGAGATTTCGGATCCAATTTGCTCCTCTCGATTGCCTCCACATGTGCATAAGCTGTGCAACTGAAAACTTTCAAGTGGCCAAGCTCCACCTTCTTTCCACTCCAGACCTCTTCTGGAATGCCTCCATTTAGCTTATAATAAAGGGACCTGTTCACAAGAAAATAAGAAAAAGTTAGAGCATCACCCAAAAGGACTTTGGGAGTGATGTCTGCAGCCTCAAACTCTATGTCTTCTCGATCAGTGTCCGGTTCATCCTCTCCACGACACCATTCTACTGGGGAGTCATCCTCACCATGTAATGACATTTGATGCCATTTTCCTCATAGTACTGCCTGAACTCTAGGCTAGTATACTCTCCTCCATTGTCCGACCTCAGACACTTTACCTGTCTTTCTAACTCCTCTACTTCAGCTCTCTAGGCTTTGAATCGGGCAAACACTTCTGATTTTTCTCGGATTAGATAAACCCATACCTTCCTTGAGAAATCATCAATGAAAGTAACAAAGTATTTTGCCCCACCTTTAGCTGATACAGGAGCTGGTCCCCACACATCTGAGTGCACTAAATCCAGCACTCCCTCGCTGCGCTTGGTACTTCTGACAAACTTCATCCTATGCTATTTGCTAAAGATACACGGCTCATAAAGATCTGTGCCCTTCTTCTTCAAAGCTGGGATCATACCTCTTCTGCTTAGTTCTGTGAGCCCACGGTCACTCATATGACCCATCCGATAGTGCCATAGTCAATATAAAATCTGTTCCTCTTGTGCCGCTGCTAGCACCTCTGCACTATCATTTACCACTGAGCCTTCCATTCTGTAAAGATTGTTGCTCAGTCTTCTACCTCTCATTACCACCAAAGCTCTCTTAAAAATTTTCAAACATCCACTCCAAGCTTGGCTACTAAAAGCATAACCCTGCTCCTCTAAGTAGCCCAAAGAAATTAAATTCTTTTTTAATTCTAGTACATGCCTGATATTTGATAATGTACGAATGATTCCATCATACATCCTCATCCCGATAGATCCAATTTCAACTACTTTGCATGGGTGATCATCTCCATGGCTGATACTTCCACCATCGGCCTTCTGGTAGGTAGCAAACCATTTTCGATGAGAAGTATAGTGGTGTGAGCATGTTAAATCTAATATCCATATAGTATCACACTCTGTGGATCCATCTGATATAACTAGCAGGTCTTCTCCATTGCTTACAGAAGCTGTATCATCTCCCTTGCTGACCTTCCTTTTCTCTGATCTCAAAAGGAGACAATCTCTCCTTAGGTGTCCAGACTGATGATATTTATAACATTTTAATGTCATCTTCCACTGATCGCGAGACTTTGACCTACCCTTAGATTTTTCTCTTATTTTCTCCTTTGATCTTTCCTATCTTTTGTTCATAGCCAAGATCTCAGACTTAGGATCTCCCTTGCAGATCTTCTCCCTTTGCTCATTTGATCTGAGCACACCAACAAGCTCTTCATAGTTTAGGATCTCCTTCCCATAAACTAGAGTTGTTATGAGACCATCATACGAACCTGGAAGAGAACATAATAGTAGCAATGCCCGATCCTCCTCATTGATCTTCACATCCAAACTCATCATCTTAGAACACACCTGATTGAACCTTTGGATATGTGCAACAAGATCTCCACCTTCGGACATCCTCAGACTATACAGCTATTTCTTCAACTATAGCTTATTCGTCATGTTCTTCCCTATGTATGTGTTCTCAAGTCTCTCCCAGAGCCCCTTTGCCATAGTCTCTATGCAAACCTCAGGCAAAACCTGATTGGCCAAGCACATTCGGATTGTGCTAAAAGCAATTTCCTCCAACTTTTCCCAATCCTTAGCATTGATCTTTTTCGGTCTTTCTTTTGTCAAGACCTTATAGATCCTCTATTGAACTAACAAGTTCTTTACTCTTTACTGCCATAGAGTAAAGTTTTTCTTGCCATCAAACTTCTCAAAATTCACCTTGAATCCACTTGATTTCATGACTTCAAATAAGTCAAGAACAGATCCTTAACACCCTTCATGATCACACACTAGTAAAACTATCCTTCATAGAAGATCTAACTAGTCCTAGATCCTCTTTCCAAATTTTTGTATCACCATTCCTCCATATAAATAATCTCCACCTCAATCTAGAGACAACCATGAAGCAAACTAGAAGTTTTAGGATAAAACCTAGTGCAACAGATCTTGGATATAGTAAATCCTAGGTGTCTTCCTTCCTTCTATGCAAGACCGCTTTGATACCAAATGTTGGGAATATGCACTCTTTCCCCACGGATCGATGTGGCCACTGGTGATTAGCCAAGAAATAAGAAAGTACTTTTCAGAGATCTCTGTAGAAGCATGATCAAATAAATCAAGGAATAGAGAAGAAGAGAAGAAAAAATTTTCGAGAGAAAAGAGCTTTTATTCAGTATATTTCAGCACCCTTACAACCTTGACCTATTTTTAGTATATATATACTTTATAAAGGGTCAAATCCAAGCTCATAGAAAAACTCTCCAAATCCAAACAATCCATGTACATAAAATAATAATCCGCAAAAATGGAGCTGACCCAGTTTCAGACTGAGCCAGCTAACCTACGACTGGGTCGGCTTAGTCCCATATTGAGCCGATCCAGTTGTGTACCATGCCAATAGCTCGAAAATATTGCTTTCGATCTGAATTTTTCTCTGAGATCTAGCTAACCCAGTTCTGGACTGAGCTAATATAGTTTCCAACTGAGCTGGCTCAATCTCAGAGTGAGCCAGCCTAGTTTCTGAACTTTACTATTGAGACTGATTCTTCTTTTGGCTCGCTCCCATCTTTTCATGACCTACCTTTTCATATTTTCAAGACTTAGGAGTACCACTTCTGAGCTCATACTCGATTCATAGGATATCCTAAAGAGTCATTAGGATATTATTTCTACATTTCAGAAGATCATAATGTGATTGTGAGTCGGCATGCCATCTTTCTTGAAAAATAGTTTATTCAATAGGGAGCCTCATGTATGCCATGTTATGTACACGATCTGATATAGCCCATGCTATAAGTGTCACAAGCAGATATCAATCGAATCTAGGTGAAGAACACTGAACTTCTGTAAAATGTATCCTTAAGTATTTGAGAAGAACTAAGGATATGTTGTTGGTTTTTGGTAATGGAGAACTCCAAGTCTAGGGGTATATAGATTCGAATTTTATGTCCGATATAGATAATTGAAAGTCGACATCTGGGAGTCTGTTTATGTGTAATGGTGATGCTATCAATTGAAAAAGTTTCAAGCAGACAGTGATAGCAGATTCCACCATGGAAGTAGAGTATATCGCTACATCAGAAGCTACGAAGGAGGCATTCTGGTATAAGAAGTTTATCGTAGAGATCGAAGTGAAGCCATCAAATGCCATTCCTCTATACTACAACAATAATGGTGCCATAGCCCTTGCTAAGGAGCCAAGATCTCATCAGAAATCCAAGCACATCGAGCGGTGATACCACGTCATCCACGATTATCTTGAGAATGATTACGTCAAGGTCAAGAGAGTCGACTCTGCAGATAATATGGCAGATCCACTTACAAAGTCATTGGGCCAGCAGAAGATCGAAGCCCATCTTGAAAAGATGAGACTTAAATTTATAGCCAATTGGTTTTAGGTTAAGTGGGAGTTCGTTAGATTTGTGTGCCCTAGAAGCTAGATTGGGTGACACTTATAATACACTTCTAAGGACAAAATTATAATTTTGACTATAAATAATAAAATAGATTATTTTCTATCATAGTGTATATTTGAAAGTGTCTGTGATACATCCCTTAAGTTAATGGTAATGATTTACTCATATTTTCAAGAGTTAAAAATTTAAGATATGAATTTTTATTATTAACTCATAAAATGCTTCCGACCGTAGGATCATCATGAGGATGGTGATTGATCCAAAAGATTGATGTACGATCGCTTCTTTAGGATAGATGAGTCTTGAGTCTACGGTGTAGAGACATCGGAGTGAGAGTACAGATACTCGTTAGCGAACGAGGGCACAGAGCGTGACCACCTCAAGCAGTCATGAGGAAGTCTACCTTCTCGTCAATGATTGGCTCAAAGCTACAGTGGTGTGTCTGATTCTTTGACCTAAGGTGCATTGGTAGTTCACCTTGAGGGTGTTATAGTTTGACTACACCATAACTCAGTCTCCTAGCCATTCAAAATCCTGATGTGTATGTTGGCTATAGCATGTTCATTGTAGAAATTGGATTGCACTAATAAGGGATCTATCTACTTCGGTAGATAAGGAGCAATCCTATGATGATCTTGAGAATCAAATCCATAAGTACATGGCCATGGTAGAGTGAAATAATAGAAAGGGTTTCTATTAGGATTTTTACGTTGGACTTGAATCGAATGATTAATTCATATGATGAAAATTAGGGTTTGATGAGATCACCTTAATATTAATCCGATCGGAGCTCAAGATAGAGGAACTTAATCACATAGGTAACTACATCGAGAGGTTCGCTTTTAGTTCTGATGGGTTGCCACCATATGCTGCTAGGTGTCACTGATAGATTTTGGGAGCAATTAGAATAATTTGGATGATCGATCATACTAGTTGTCTGAATCAAAAAAGTTTTGATCCATCGAAAGGTGTTTCGATGATGTCGATGATAGAGATCGTGACATATCCTATTACCATACGGAACTGAACCTAATTAGGTCACACAAATAAGGGTTTAGATCTGGATGTCATCAATTGGACTAATCCAGTTCAATTGATTTGAATAAGATTCAATTAGATTCAAAAAAATTGTGCTAGCACACGATTTAGCCTAATATTTTTCTTTAACAATCATTAAAATTTGTCTCGACTGAGCCAAATGTGTTTGGGCTCACTCAAGAATCTTTACTTGGGCTGACTGGAGCTCATCCAGATTAAAAATGGATTGTCTTAATTTATGAGATAAATTTAAGGCAACACCTACCATTTTCGGTCACCTACTAATTCCTATTTTTGGACATTGGTCAAATGTTGACCCTGGACACTTAGATATCTATCCATGTGTCATGCCCATAGGAGAGTACCTGGGGACTTGTCCTCCTACTAAAATGTAAATAGGAAGAGGGTACACACCTCCTTTGCAGATAGGAAGAGGGTGCATGCCTCCCTAGGCGTGTGCCCTATAAGGATAAAGATAGAGTCCCATACAGATGGGACTCTAGGATTGCTTTAGTGGATTAAACTCTATGGTGCCAGGAAGTCTTCTTTGACCCAATCTTGGTGCTACCTTAGGAGGGTTTTGAGGATCTCTCATCTGTTTGGATAGATGATGTCATCCCATGAATCAAATTTAAATCTGACTGCATAAATGGCTATGATTGGTCGGAATGATGTGGCACTGCATGGCGCAGCAGGGTCTATATAAACCTTGTCTGCGCTCAAAATTTAATGCTTTTATATTTAGCCCATGCCAAAAAAGCCTCTCTTCCACCTTCTCCATGCCACCCTCCGGTCCTCTCTCTCCTCTCCATGCCCAAGGGCTTTTGGGCATGAACAAGGTACAATCCAAGCAAGTGAAAGATGCCAGGAAAGGAAGAAGGCAGCACTGCTGTAAGAGACAACGACTATTCTTGAAAAGGAGTTTTGCTGACCTTCAATATCAGATCAAGATCTAATTTTTAGAGAATTGATTGAGAAGAAGAAAATCTCTAGATCTTGCCTGAGTGGATATCGGTAGAGGCCAGGCGCTTGTGTGACTACATTTAGAATCTCAGGCAAACATCGGGATCATCACATGGTAATTGGATTACTCAAAATAAAGATATAATTAAATTAAATTAAATTTTATTTTTTATTTTATTTTTATTATTAGATCAATAAGATCAAATCTGAGGAGTCTCAAAATTTTTTTTTTTAAAATATCCTTCTAAATCCAATCAGATCTGAATAAACCTAATTTAGAAAATAGGTTTTTTCCTTCAGAAGAGATCCTACAATTCCAAGATGGTGCCAAGAAACAAGTGTTGAATGGGAAATCCTGATTTTCTGGATCAGGTTCATTCAGATCTGATTAGATCAAGAGATATATTTCAAAAATTTTTCTCTTTGATTTAGATCAGATCTAAGATATTTCAGATCTAATTATTATTATTTTATAAATTAAAATAAAATTAGATAAATTAAATCAGATTTAATTTACCTTGAAGTGGGTAATCCTATTACCCATTGATGATCCTGTAAGCAGCAGAAGGTTCTGGATCAAGCCACGCAAGTGCCTGGCCTCTACCGATATCCACTTGGACTGAATCTGGAGATCCTCTTCTTCTCTATCACATCTTTAGAAATTAGATCTAGATCTGATCTGGAGGATCTTCAAAATTTCTTTTGAAGATCAGCAGTCATCCTTTGCAGCAGCGCAGCCTTTTAGCTTTCACTCGCCTTTCTCTTATCTAGATTGCACCAACCAAGGTCCAAAACCCTTTTGAACGTGGAGAGGAGAGGGAGAAGATGCTTTGGCATGGAGGAGGAGAGGAGAAAAGGCCTTGGGGCATGGAGATCTCAATTAATTCAGATACCTCTTTGAGTTGGGCGCAGGGTCTTATTTATAGACTAACTGTGATCCAACTCCTCTTCTTCCCAACCAATCATAACTCTTTATGAAATCAGATCTAAATCTGATTGCTGAGAATAGAGTCCCCTGAATTCCTTTTAGAGGGTGCCTAAGATCAGTAAAAGTTGGTTCTTAGGAGAACTCTAATTGGAATCCAAAAAGGAGATGGAGTCCCTGTCCAATAGGGACTCTTGGGCGCCTCCAGCTTGGGAACACGCCAAGGGTGGCATGCGCCCTCTTTCTTGCCAGGTTCTAGCAGGGGGACAGGACCCCACCAGCTCTCCAATAGGTGTATGACACGTGGACAGAAGTCAAAGTGTCAATGGTCAACATTTGACCAGTCAAAGGTAGACTTTTGACCGAAGTCAAAGAATGAGAAATGGTAGGTGACCAAAAATGGTAGGTAATGTCCTATAAAATAAGACAACCTTTTTTGACTTAGACAACCTCCAGTCAGACCATATGAAGGCCTCTGATTGAGCACAAACTCCTTTGGCTCAGATAGGATAACTTATTTGTGATAGCAAAAGAAGAATGTTAGGTTCAATCGAGTGCTAGCACGATTTCCTTGAACCTAATTGAATCTCATTCAGATCAATTGAACTAGATCAGTTCAATTGATGATCACCAGATTCAAACCCTTGTTTGTGTGACCCAGTTAGGTTTAGTTCTGTATGGTAATGGGATATGTCATGATCTCTATCATCGACATCATCGAAACTCCTTTCGATGGATCAGAACTCTTCTGATTCGAACAACTAGAATGATCGATCATCTAAATCATTCTAATTGCTCCCAAAATCCACTAGTGACACCTAGCAGTATATGGTGGCAATCCATCAGAGCTGAATGCGAACCTCTTGGTGCAGCTATTTGGGTGATTAAGTTCTTCTATCTTGAGTTTCGATCGGATTACGGTTAAGGTGAACTCGTCAAACCCTAGTTTATATCATATGATGTAATCATTCGATTACAAGTCCGATGTGAAAATCTAAATAGAAACTCTTTCTATTATTTCATTCCGCCATGGCCATGGACTTCTAGTGGATGGTGCGGTCTCACCAACTGACTCATCACCTCACCTAACAGTTATTGGTGATGGGTTAGCCAATGAGTGAACAACTCTTGTTCAATGATTCTCTAATCATGGTGCACCCAAACTTGGTCTCTAATTCATGAATCTCACCGTATCCAAAATATTGATCCACTCCTTAGTTAAGTCAGATCCACCATTTGCATAGACTGGGTTCCTAATTGAGTCTCTCATCATATCTGAAATATTAAGCCCAACTCATCCTCCAACCCATAGCATCCAATGCCTAATAGACATGGTTGTATCTTTTTGGTGCAACTGAGCCACTGTATCCAATCGAGAACAATCAACCCCGGGAGGGGCCCGTACATCTATAATGGTGGAAGACCTCAGACTTAATCTTTTCTTTGGAAGAATTGATTTAGGTCTCATTAAACTAGACTTATCATAGTCATAACAATTATGACTAACCTAGTGGCATGGGTTAGCTCGGATTATTGACCACCTCAGATCAGAACTATGTCAACAGATATGGCCAGGTAAGTGAGACCGGTGGAAGGAATATGCCATTAATTCGTACAAGAATGTATTCAGGTCGAGTAGCTTCCAATTAAAAACCAGTCGGTCGTATGTGCCAAACTTACCTTAGACACCAAATTGTTGAGTTAGAACCAATTAGGTTAGCCTACAATCCAGACTCTAACCTCTGAGCCTAATTAGGTCTTGCTTGATCGTGAGTCGATCTTGACCCAGACTTAATCCTATTAGGTTGGTCAATTTAAGCATTGTTGATCCCCTCTAACCAACTCTTTATTCAGTTTGATCAACCGCTTAGACCTAATTGAGCTACCCAAGCCCGAACTCAGTATTATGAATATGTCTTAGATCTAAAATTCTCAATTTTAGATCTAATTAATATTCCATAATCTTAATTTTTAATTAAGTAGTGTTCATAAATAAAATATGCATAATAAATCCTAGGGTTTCAGGATCTAGGGTTTTGTAGAAAGTAAGTTTTGGGTTTCTAATTAAGGATGAACGCACAGCACCCCTACGCATCATAAGAACACCCCATCGAATGGAAAGAGAGGGTCTTTAAACTCTTCTTTGTTCTTATGACCGGACGGCCAAGAGGAACGCCTTAATCAGGAACATGCAATACTATAAAATAGTTTTAGATCTATATCATATATCTCATATACAAATTAGATCTAATCATGGCATATTTTGCATACATCTCATGTATTGAATCATGCATATTTTTAGATCTAAATTATCTCATAATAATTTAAAAAATTAGATTTAAATTGATCTAATCAAAATAAATTCTAATCTAGATAATTATGTAGAACTATTCTATACAACTAGTCTAGATTTGCATCAATCATATCTCATATGATATTTAAAAATTAAATAATTTTATTTACTATTTTTTAGATGTTATTATAACCATTATAATATCAAAAAATAGTAAATAAATTGATCTAAAATATGATTTAATCAAATTAAATTGAAAACATACAAGACTATTCTATAGAATAATTCTATTTTAGAACTAGTCATGCATATTTTCTAATCTTAGATCCAAATCATTTAATTTTAATTTTTTTTGATTTCAAATCTGATCACATATCATGTGACATCTAAAATCACTTATTCTTTAATTAAAATAAATTTAAAATTAGATCTAAATACTTTAGAACCTTGGCTCTGATACCAGTTGAATGAAAAATCCTGATTTCCTAGATCAGGTTCGTTCAGATCTGATTAGATCATGAGATATATTTCAAATATTCTTTTCTTTGATTTAGATCAGATTTAAAATGTTTTAGATTTAATTATTATTATTTTAAAAATTAAAATAAAATTAGATAAATTAAATCAGATTTAATTTACCTTAAAGTGGGTAATCCTAGTACCCGTTGATGATCCTGTAAGCAGTGAAAGGTTTTGGATCAAGCCACGCAAGTGCCTGACCTCTATCGATATCCACTTTGGCTGAATCTAGAGATCCTCTTCTTCTCTATCACATCTTCAGAAATCAGATCTGGATCTGATCTGAAGGATCTTCAAAACTCCTTTTGAAGATCAGCAATCATCCTTTGCAGCAGCGCAACCTTCTAGCTTTCACTCGCCTTTCTCTTATCTAGATTGCACCAACCAAGGTCCAAAACCCTTTTGAACATGGAGAGGAGAGGGAGAAGATGGTTTGGCATGGAGGAGGAGAGGAGAAAAGGCCTTGGGGCATGGAGATCTCAATTAATTCAGATACCTCTTTGAGTTGGGCGCAGGATCTTATTTATAGACTAACTGTGATCCAACTCCTCTTCTTCCCAACCAATCACAACTCTTTGTGAAATCAGATCTAAATCTGATTGGTGGGAATAGAGTCCCCTTGGATTCCTCCTTAGAGGGTGCCTAAGACCAGTCAAAGTTGGTTCTTAGGAGAACTCTAATTGGAATCCAAAAAGGAGATGGAGTCCCTGTCCAACAGGGACTCCTGGGCGCCTCCAGCTTGGGCACACGCCAAGGGTGGCATGTGCCCCTCTCCTTGCCAGGTTCTGGCAGGGGGACAGGCCCCCACCAGCTCTCCAATAGGTGTGTGACACATGGACAGAAGTCAAAGTGTCAATGGTCAACATTTGACCAGTCAAAGGTAGACTTTTGACCAAAGTCAAAGAACGAGAAATGGCAGGTGACCAAAAATGGCAGGTAATGTCTTACAAAATAAGACAACCTTTTCTGACTTGGACAACCTCCAGTCAGACCATATGAAGGCCTCTGATTGAGCACAAACTCCTTTGGCTCAGACAGGACAACTTATTTATGATAGCAAAAGAAGAACGTTAGGTTCAATCGAGTGCTAGCACGATTTTCTTGAACCTAATTGAATCTCATTCAGATCAATTGAACTAGATCAGTTCAATTGATGATCACCAGATTCAAACCCTTGTTTGTGTGACCCAGTTAGGTTCAGTTCTGTATGGTAATGGGATATGTCATGATCTCTATCATCGACATCATCGAAACTCCTTTCGATGGATCAGAACTCTTCTGATTCGAACAGCTAGAATGATCGATCATCTAAATCATTCTAATTGCTCCCAAAATCCACCAGTGACACCTAGCAGTATATGGTGGCAACCCATCAGAGCTGAATGTGAACCTCTTGGTGCAGCTACCTGTGTGATTAAGTTCTTCTATCTTGAGCCCCGATCAGATTAGGGTTAAGGTGAACTCGTCAAACCCTAGTTTCTATCATATGATGTAATCATTCGATTCAAGTCCGATGTGAAAATCTAAATAGAAACTCTTTCTATTATTTCACTCTGCCATGGCCATGGGACTTCTGGACTTGATTCTCATGATCATCATAGGGCTGCTCCTCTACCACCGAGGTAGATAGATTCCATCTTGATGCAATCCAGTTCCTACAATGAACATGCTATAGCCAACATACACCTCAGGGTTCCATATGGCTAGGAGACGAGTAATGGTGTAGTCAAACTATAACACCCTCAAGGTGAACTGCCGATGCATCTCAGGTCAAAGAACCAGACACACTACTGCAGCATCGAGTCAGTCATTGACGAGAAGGTAGACTTCCTAATGACTACTCGAGGTGGTCACGCTCAGTGCCCTCGTTCTCTAACGAGTACCTGTACTCTCGCTCCGGTGTCTCCACACCATAGACTCAAGACTCATCTACTAAAGAGAAGTGATTGTACACCAACCTTCTGGATCAATCACCATCCTCGTGATGATCCTATGGTCGGAAGCATTTTATGAGTTAATAATGATTATTCATGTCTTAAATTTTCAACTCTTGAAAATATGAGTTGTCATTACCATTAACTCAAAGGATGTATCACAGACATGAAATATGCATATGTGATAGAAAATAATCCATTTTATTGATTATAGTCAAAATTATAATTTTGCCCTTAGAAGTGTATTACAAGTGTCAGCCAATTCTGGCTTCTAGGGCACATATATCTAACAGCAAGCATAGGTCTTCAGTGGTGGAGGTGATCATCTCAAAGGCCTTAAAGGTGCACAATAGCTGAATAGGATTGATAGAGGCGATATTGCACAGGTACTGTCGAGTTTGTAGGGATAGTGGGATCGTGCAAGACAACATTGTCGAGGGATTTGTCAAGACTTAGGGCACCAAGATGGAGATTATGAGGATCTATGGTGCTCCCAAGCCTTGGGAGGCCATGGGAGGAGTCAGAGTGTTGGCTCTAGGAGATTTCAGGAGCTTGGTTGGTGTTTCGGAGATCTGAAACACAAGATGAAGCAAGAAACCAAAGTCGGAGAATCAAGACTGCAAGAAAGGGTCATTTCTGCAGGTTAGCCGGCTCAGTCCAAAACTGGGTCGACTAAGTCTCAAAGCACAGACAAAATAGAAAGGTCGAGTTTCGAGACTACAGACACAGCACAGGACTGGGCTGGCTCAGTTTCAGACTGAGCCGACCTAGTGGAACATAGGCGACTCAGTGCTAAGACTGAGCTGGCTCAGTGTGCGGGCAAAGTTATGCGAGGGTCTATTTTGGGCTAAGGTCTGGGTTGATCCTAGGGGTCTTAAGGTCTGGTTTGAGAGGTCTTAAAGTGACTAATTCATGTATGGATTGGATCTAGATCCAGAGGATGAGAGCATGGGAGACATGGGTGTACATGGGCTCGGTGAGTGCTTTCATGTATTCGATTAGCCAGGAGAGTTTTTGGTTGGGCCTAATAGCTATGTATAAATACATAGGTTATATTAGGGTTTTCAAGATTGAAATCAATACAGATCTTTTCTTCCTAAATTCTCTCTTCTTCTCTTCTCTCTAGAGTTGCCGCCCCAGGATTCTTGAAGAAGCCCTAGAGAAGGGGGCGTCTCCCTCAAGCCTAAGGAGGGAGGCAGCCCATCATAAATCTAGGTGGAGGATCGATGGTTTGCTACCCATAGAGAATGTCATAAGTTTCTTCAGGTCTGTGCTAATGATCAGGACCTTCCACAATATGGTATCGGTGCTTGTGATGTCAAGGATGATTGGCGTTCGAGCGATATCATGGGTCTACAATTTAGTATTAGAGCTAGGTGATGCTTGGGACATTATGGATGACAATATCTTCCAAAGATGAGAAGAAGGAAGAGAGATTATAGATCTGAGACACTCTCAAATAATCTCAAAAAGGAGGAGAAAAAGAGATGAACAAGACAACTCTAGAAGAAGACCCTCTTCTTCTTCTCTATTCTCTAACCTAGACACCTAGCTTAGTATCTATGAAATCCCCATACCCTAATACTCTTTCTTTCTAATTTTTATACACCCCAAAGGTCTCTCAATGATCTAGAATATAGCCAAAAATCAACCCAAAATTCATCCTATATAGAGAGATATAGAGGAGTCCTTATTGAGTCAAACTCTTAGACTAGAAAAAACTAAAATAGGCAACTAGTTGGGGTGCCCAACACATGGGCATCCCCACCTATGTTTTAGGCATGGACCACCAAGAAATGTTGCACAAAACTTCCTATTTTCCACCAAACAAAAAGAGAGAAAATAGGGAGAGGAGGGCGGCATGCATGGGAGGAGTTTTAGTTTCCTAAAACTCCATCCAAGGGAAAGTTTAAATCAAATTCAAACTTCCTCCTTTGACTAGGTCCACAACTAATTGCCATAAGAAAAATAAAGGAAAGGAGTGGGTGTGCTTGAAGACTAAGGAGAGGGGGCATGGGGGGCATAGGATATAGATGGCACAAGATAAATGGATCCTAGTCTTACTAGGATTCCACGTTGACTTGATCAAACATGGTTTCTCAAACCAAAACAAACTAGGATTAATTCAATCCAATTAAATTAGATCCAAAACTAATTAATAACTTAATTAAATTAGATTAAATTAGATTTAATTTTGATTTAATTTTTTAATCAAATTAGAAAATTGGGTTGACCCAAGTCTTATTTGAACTAAGACCAGTTCTTCCTTGCACTTGGCTTATCCAATAAATCAATTGAACTTGATCAAATTAGGTCTAAACCAAATCTAATTAAATCATGTTTAATTAGACTTAATCTCAGTCCTTTAGCATAATCAAATAAAGCTAATTAGCAATCAAATTGCTAATCAATCCTTCTGCAATACTTGCATAAGGTTAAACATCAATCGTATTGATCGTTTAACCTTAGAATGATTCTTAATCATTGATCAACCATCCGATTGTTAGATATGTATGCCCTAGAAGCCAAAATTGGCTGACACTTGTAATACACTTCTAGGGGCAAAATTATAATTTTGATTATAAATAATAAAATGGATTATTTTACTATCACATATGTGTATTTAGTATTTGTGATACATCCCTTGAGTTAATGATAATGATAATTCTTATTTTCAAGAGTTGAAAATTTAAGACAAGAATTTTCATTATTAACTCATAAAATGCTTCTGACCGTAGGATCATCTTGAGAATGGTGATTGATCCAGAAGGTCAGTGTACAATCATTTCTTTATAGTAGATGAGTCTTGAGTCTACCGTATGAAGATATTGGAGTGAGAGTAAAGATACTCGTTAGAGAATGAGGGCACTGAGCGTGACCACCTCGAGTAGTCATAAGAAAGTCTACCTTCTCGTTGATGACTGACTCGAAGCTGCAGTGGTGTGTCTGATTCTTTGACCTGAGGTGAATCGGTAGTTCTACTTAAGGGTGTTATAGTTTGACTATACCATGACTCAGTCTCCTAGCTATTCAAAATTCTGAGGTGTATGTTGGCTATAACATATTCATTGTAGAAATTGGATTGCACCAAGAGGGAATCTATCTACCTCGGTAGCAGTGGAGCAGCCCTATGATGATCATGAGAATCAAGTCCATAAGCCCATGGCCATGGCAGAGTTGTGAAATAATAGAAAGAGTTTCTATTAAGATTTTCACATCAGACTTGAATCGAATGATTAAAGCATATGATAGAAATTAGGGTTTGACGAGTTCACCTTAACCCTAATCTGATCGGAGCTCAAGATAGAAGAACTTAATCACACAAGTAGCTGCACCGAGAGGTTCATTTTTAGTTTTGATGGGTTGCCACCATATACTGCTAGGTGTCACTAGTGGATTTTAGGAGCAATTAGAATGATTTAGATGATCGATCATTTCAGTTGTTTGAATTGGAAGAGTTCTGATCCATCGAAAGAAGTTTTGATGATGTTGATGATACAGATCATGACATATCCCATTACCATACAGAACTAAATCTAACTGGATCACACAAACAAGGGATAGAATTTGGATATCATCAATTGAATTAATCCAATTTAATTAATTTGAATTAGATTTAATTAGGTTCAAGGAAATCGTGCTAGCACACGATTGAACCTAACGTTCTTCTTTTTCTATCATTAAAAGTTATCTTGACTGAGCCAAATATGTTTGTACTCACTCAGGTACCTTTACTTGGTCTGACTGAAGCTTGTCCAGGTTAGAAAAGGGTTGTCTTAATTTATGAGATAAATTTGAGATAACACCTGCCATTTTCCATCACCTACTAATTCTTGTCCTTTGAATTTGGTCAAATGTTGACCTTTGACCCTTGGACATCTGCCCATGTGTTATGCACCCATAGGAGAGACTTATTGATCAAGTCCACCTACCATTTGGTAGGCAGATGGAGGGTGCACACCTAGGATGGCGTGCGCCCCATGTGGATAAACACTAGAGTCCCATACGGATGGGACTCCAGGTTGCTTGATGGACTCAACCTAGGTGGTGCCAAAGACTCTTCTTTGACTAATCTTCGCACCATCTAAGGTGGTTTAAGAGGGACTCTAATCTGATTGGATCAGGTGATGTCATCCCATCAATCAGATTTAGATTTGATTGCATAAAAGGCCATGATTGGTTGGGATGATGTGGCACTGCATGGCGTAGACAGGGTCTATATAAACCCTGTTTGCACCAACTTTGAGAGAGCTAGCCTTTTTCCAACACCACAACCTCTCTCCCTCTCTTTGTCCATGCCATCTACTAGTCTTCTCTCTCCTCTAGATGCCCAAAAGCAGTTGGACATGAGTTTGGTGCGATTCAGGCAATCTAAAGGCGATAGGAAAACAAGAAGGCAGCCCTGCTACAAGAGACAGCAGAACATCTTCAAAAGGAGTTTTGAAGATCTTCAAAATCAGATTTAGATCTAATTTTTGGAGAAAAGAAAGAGAAGGAGAAGATCTCCAAATTCTGCCTGAGTGGATACTGGTAGAGGCCAGGCAATTGTGTGGCTACTTCCAGAACCTCAAGAAAGCAACAGGATCATCACAGGGTAATCAGATTACCCAAACAAGGTAATATTAATTTAGATTTAATTTAATTTAATTTTTTTATTTATTAAATCATAAAATTAAATTTGAAAAGTGTCATATCTAATTTAGATCTAAGAAATTTTTTTTGAAATATGCCTCTCGATCCAATCAGATTTGAATGAATCTGACCTAGAAAATCTGATTTTTCCTTCAACTGGTATCAGAGCTAGGTTGCATAAAATTTATCTAATTTAATTTGATAAATTAGTAATTTTAGATATCACATGAGATATGATTAGATCTAAAATTAGAAAATTAAAAAATTAAAATTAATTAATCTTGATCTAAAATGTATGAGATACATAACTAGATTAGGAATAGAATTATTCTGTGTAGTCTAGTATAATCATAATCTTTTATTTAATTAATTATAATTTTAAGATTTATTTATTTACTACTTTTTAATTTTATAAATATTATAATTAGATCTAAAAATAAAAAATAAATTAAATGTAATTTGTTCATATGATATATGGTAGTTGCATGTTTAGACTAGTTATAAAATAGTTCTACAAAAGATCTAGATTAAATTTTATTTGATGTGATCAAATTTAAATTTAATTTTTTAAATGATTATGAGATAATTTAGATCTAAAAAATATGCATGATATGATACGTAAGATGTATGCAAAACATATTTTAATTAGATTAATTTTTTATATGAGATATATGCTTAGATCTAATTAGTTTTGTGGATTAGTTGTATTTCTGATTAAGGCATTCTCCTTGGCCGTCTGGTCATAAGAACAAAATAGGATTTAAAGACCCTCTCCTTCCATTCGATAGGGTGTTCTTATGATGTGTAGGGATGCTGTGTATTTATCCTTAATTAAAAATTGAAAACTTATTTTCTGCAAAATCCTAGATCCTGAAACCCTAGGATCTTATTTACATATTTTATTTATGAATCCTAAACTTAATTAAGAATTAAGATTATGAAATATATTAGATCTAAAATTGAGAATTTTTAGATCTAAGAAATGTTCATAAAATAGGGTTCGGGCTTGGGTAGCTCAACTAGGTCTAAGCAGTTGATTAAATCGAATCAAGAGTTGGTTAGATGGGATCAATAGTGCTTAAATTGACCAGCCTAATAGGATTAAGTCCCGATCAAGATCGAGTCACATGAGTGATCGATCAAGCTAAGACCTAATTGGGCTCAGTGGTTAGAGTCTAGATTGTAGGCTAACCTGATTGGTTCTAGCTTAACAATTTGGTGTCTAAGGTAAGTCTGGCAGATACGATCGACTAATTTTTAATTGGGAGCTACTCGACTCGAATGCATTCTTGTCGAGTTAATGGCATATCCCTTCCACCAGTTTTACTTACCTGGCCATGTTTGTTGGCTCAGTTCTGATATGAGGTGGTCAATAATTCGAGCTAACCCATGCCACTAGGTTAGTCATAATGGTTATGACTATGTCAAGCCTAGTTTAATGAGATCTAAATCAAATCTCCTTAAGAAAAGATTAAGTCTAAGATCTTCCATCATTGTAGATGTGCGGGCCCTTCCCGGGGTTGATTATTCTTGGCTGGTTACAGTGGCTCAGTTGCACTGAAAGGATCAACCATGTCTATTAGGCATTGGATGCTATAGACTGGAGGATGGATTGGGCTCAATATTCTGGATACGGTGAGAGACTCAATTAAGAATCCAATCTATGCAAATGGTGGGTCTGACTTAACTAAGGAATGGATCAATATTTCGGACACGGTGAGATTCATAAATTAGAGACTAAGTTTGGGTGCACCATGATTAGAGAATCATTGAACAAGAGTTGTTCACTCATCGGCTAACCCATCACCAATAACTGTTAGGTGAGGTGATGAGTAAGTCGATGGGACTGTACCATCCACTAAAAATCATTAATTATGGAGATTTTTACATCTCTACAGAGGAAGTGTAGGGATCCAAGAAAATAATGAAAGCCAATTTATTTAAAAATAAAATTTTTAAATAAATTGGTTAAGTTTTAATTATAATATCCAACTAGAATCTTTAACTCTCTATAGAAAAATGTCTGCATCCAATCCATTAGCATGAATCCTGGACACCCATAGACCGACCGAACCAAATTATAAGGATTGGCTCCAAAACTTTAAAATCATTTTGGATTTCAAGAATTTAACTCATGTATTGGACCAAGACCCTCCCACCTTACCAGCTCATCCATCCACTGAGCAGAGAGCATCTCTGGATAAATGGATGGACGAAGATAGCAAGGCCAGATACTATACGTTGGGCTCAATGTCTGATGAACTTCAGTGCCAACATCAAGATATCTGGACTGCTCACCAAATATTGGCTCACCTATAAGAAATGTTTGGTGAATAGAGTCGTGCAGCCAAGTATCTATTAGATATATGTGCCCTAGAAGCTAGAATTGGCTGACACTTGTAATACACTTCTAGGGGCAAAATTATAATT
>QRFJ01007881.1:0-86956 GCA_006176705.1 Cocos nucifera | reverse complement strand
TGCAGAAGATCATCCAACTGGATGCAGAGAACCGTAAGGTTAGCTCAATAACGAGCAATACCTCCAGAAGGACCTTCCTTCTTTGTTCTTCAGGGTGGCCAGGTAAGTAGGGCAGTTCCGCTTCCAATAGCCGTCGCTGTTGCAATGGAAACACTTTCCTTTGACATCGGCCTTTTTCTTCGGCTCTGCCTTCTTCTTCTTTGATCCTTCCACTTTTGCTTTTTCACAGACTTCTTTTTCTTTTCATAGACTTTCTTTTGGAAGAAAGTCCGTTCCATAGCAAGAACTGAGCCTTTAGAATCTTTCATAGAAAGCTCAGCGGTAACCAGCATATTCATTAACTCGGCCAAAGATTCTGAAGTTTATGCATTATGGTATCATGATAAATTGCCCATATGCATCAGTCAAGTTGCAGAATAATATCATTTTGACAGTCCAAGTCTAACTTCACACCGAGCTTCTCAAGCTCTTCCATATCCTTGATCATTGTCAGACAGTGATCTTGGACAGACTGCCCATCACGCATCTTAGCCTTAAAAAGTCATTTTGTGACTTGATATTTGGCTGTGCGACTCTGTTCACCAAACATTTCCTGCAGGTGAGCCAACATTTGGCGAGCAGTTCCGATATCCTCATGTTGGCGCTGGAGCTCATCAGACATCAAGCCCAACATGTAATATCTAGCCTTATTATCTTCATCAATCCATTTTTCCAGAGACACTCTCTGTTCAACAGATGGATGGGCTGGCAAGGTGGGAGGGTCCTGGTCTAGTACATGTGTTAACTTCTCGAAACCCCAAACAATTTTATAGTTTCTGAGCCAATCTATATAATTGGGTCCAATCAGTCTATGTGTGTCCAGGATATGTGCCAATGGGTTGGACGCAGACATCTTCCTGTAAAGAGTCAAAGATTCTAGTTAGATACTGTAATTTTGACTTGACTAATTTATTTAGGAATTTTATTTTTAAACAAATTAGCTTCCACTATTTTCTCGGATCCCTACACTCTCTCTGTAGAGATGTGAAAATCTCAATGATTAATGATTTCTAGTGGGTGGTGCGGTCTCACCAACTGACTCATCACCTCACCTAACATTATTGGTGATGGGTTAGCCAATGAGTGAACAACTCTTGTTTAATGATTCTCTAATCATAGTGCACCCAAACTTGGTCTCTAATTCATGAATCTCACCGTATCTGAAATATTGATCCACTCCTTAGTTAAGTCAGATCCACCATTTGCATAGACTGGATTCCTAATTGAGTCTCTCACTATATCCAGAATATTGAGCCCAACTCATCCTTCAGCCCATAGCATCCAATGCCTAATAGACATGGTTGCGTCTTCTCGGGGCAACTGAACCACTGTATCCAGTCGAGAACATCAACCTCGGGAAGGCCCGCACATCTACAATGGTGGAAGACCTCAGACTTAATCTTTTCTAGGGAGAATTGATTCAGGTCTCATTAAACTAGACTTGGCTTAGTTCATAACAATTATGACTAACCTAGTGGCATGGGTTAGCTCGGATTATTGACCACCTCAGATCAGAACTGTGTCAACAGATATGGCCAGGTAAGTGAGATCGGTGGAAGGAATATGCCATTAACTCGTACAAGAATGCATTCAGGTCGAGTGAGCTCCAATTAAAAAATCAGTCAGTCGTCTATGCCAAACTTACCTTAGACACCAAATTGTTGAGCTCAGAATCAATTGGGTTAGCCTACAATCCAGACTCTAACCTCTGAGCTAATTAGTTCTTGCTTGATCATGACTCGATCTTGACCCAGACTTATCCTATTAGGCTGGTTAATTTTAAAGCATTGTTGATCCCATCTAACCAACTCTTGATTCGGTTTGATCAACCACATTAGATCTAATTGAGCTACCCAAGCCTGAATCCAGTATTATGAATATATCTTAGATCTTAAATTCTCAATTTTAGACCTAATTAATATTCCATAAACTTAATTTTTAATTAAGTAGGGTTCATAAATAAAATATGCACAATAAATTCTAGGGTTTCAGGATCTAGGATTTTGCAGAAAGTAAGTTTTGGGTTTCTGATTAAGGACGAACACGCAGCACCCCTACACATCATAAGAACACCCCATCGAATGGGAAGAGAGGGCCTGTAAATCCTTCTTCATTCTTATGACCGGACGGCTAAGAGGAACTCCTTAATCAGGAACATTCAATACACAAAACAATATCAGATCTATATCATATATCACATATATAAATCAGATCTAATTATGGCATATTTTGCATACATCTCATGTATCATAATTATGCATGTTTTCAGATCTAAATTATCTCATAATAATCTAAAAAATTAGATTTAAATTGATCTAATCAAAATAATTCTAATCTAGACAATTATGTAGAACTATTCTACAACTAGTCTAGACATGCATCAATCATATCTCATATGATATTCAAAAATTAAATAATTTTATTTACTATTTTTTAGATGTTATTATAACACTTATAATATCAAAAAATAGTAAATAAAAAGATCTAAAGTATGATTTAATCAGATTAAATCAAGAACATGCAAGACTATTCTATAGAACTATTCTATTCTAGAACTAGTCATGCATATCTTCTAATCTTAGATCCAAATTATTTAATTTTAATTTTTTCTAATTTCAGATCTGATTACATCTCATATGACATCCAAAATCACTTATTTTTTAATTAAAATAAATTCAAAATCAGATCTAAATAATTTTAGAACCATGGCTCTGATACCAGTTGAAGGGAAATCCTGATTTTTCGGACCAGGCTCGTTCAGATCTGATAAGATCAAGAGATATATTTCAAAAATTTTTCTAATAATCCCAATCAGATCTTGATGTGTTTTAGATTTGATTCTTATTATTTTAATAAATAAAATAAAATAAGGATAAATTAAATCAAATTTAATTTACCTAAATTTGGGTAATCCTATTACCTTGTTGATGATCCTGTTTGCAGCGGAAGGTTCTGGATCTAGCCACGCAAGCGCTTGATCTCTACCGGTATCCACTCGGGTTGAATCTGGAGATCCTCTTCTTCTCTATCACACCTCCAAAAATTAGATCTGAATCTGATCTGGAGGATCTTCAAAACTCCTTTTGAAGATCAGCAGTCGTCCTTTTGCAGCAGTGCAGCCTTCTTACTTTTGATCGCCTTTCTTTGATATGGATCGCACCAACCAAGGTCCAAAACTCTTTTGGACGTGGAGAGGAGAAGGAGAAGAAGCTTTGGCATGGAGGAGGAGGGGAGAGGCAGCCTTGGGGCATGGGGTTTTCAATTCTCAATTGAATCTCTAACTGAGTTGGGCGCAGGGTCCTTTTTATAGACTAAGCGTGATCCAACTCCTCTTCCTCCCAACCAATCACAACCCTTTGTGAAATCAGATCTAAATCTGATTGGTGGGAATAGAGACCCCTGGATTCCTACTTAGAGGGTGCCTAAGACCAGTCAAAGTTGGTTTTAGGGAGAACTCTAATTGGAATCCAAAAGAGAGGTGGAGTCCTTGTCCAACAAGGACTCCAAGACTCCTCCAATCTTGTGGCGTGCGCCCTCCTCCTTGCCAGGTTCTGGCAGGGGACAGGCCCCCACCAGCTCTCCAATAGGTGCATGATATGTGGTCAAAAGTCAAAGTATCAATGGTCAACATTTGACCAGTCAAAGGTAGACTTTTGACCAAAGTCAAAGAACAAGAAATGGCAGGTGACCAAAAATGGCAGGTAGTGTCTTACAAATAAGACAACCTTTTCTGACTTGGACAACCTCCAGTCAGACCATATGAAGGCCTCTGATTTGAGCACAAACTCCTTTGGCTCAGATAGGACAACTTATTTATGATAGCAAAAGAAGAACGTTAGGTTCAATCGAGTGCTAGCACGATTTCCTTGAACCTAATTGAATCTCATTCAGATCAATTGAACTAGATCAGTTCAATTGATGATCACCAGATTCAAACCCTTATTTGTGTGACCCAGTTAGGTTCAGTTCTGTATGGTAATGGAATATGTCATGATCTCCATCATCGACATCATCGAAACTCCTTTCGATGGATCAGAACTCTTCTGATTCGAACAGCTAGAATGATCGATCATCTAAATCATTCTAATTGCTCCCAAAATCCACCAGTGACACCTAGCAGTATATGGTGGCAACCCATCAGAGCTAAATGTGAACCTCTTGGTGCAACTATCTGTGTGATTAAATTCTTCTATCTTGAGCCCCGATCAGATTAGGGTTAAGGTAAACTCGTCAAACCCTAGTCTCTGTCATATGATGTAATCATTCGATTCAAGTCCAATGTGAAAATCTAAATAGAAACTCTTTCTATTATTTCACTCTACCATGACCATGGATTTCTGGACTTGACTCTCATGATCATCATAGGGCTGCTCCTCTACCACCGAGGTAGATAGATTCCATCTTGATGCCATCCAGTTCCTACAATGAACATGTCATTGCCAACATACACCTCAGGTTCCATATGGATAGGAGATCGAGTAATGGTGTAGTCAAACTATAACACCCTCAAGGTGAACTGCCGATGCATCTCAGGTCAAAGAACCAGACACACTACTACAGCATCGAGTCAGTCATTGACGAGAAGGTAGACTCCCTAATGACTACTCGAGGTGGTCACGCTCAGTGCCCTCGTTCTCTAACGAGTACCTATACTCTCGCTCCGGTGTCTCCACACCATAGACTCAAGACTCATCTACTAAATAGAAGTGATTGTACGTCAATCTTCCGAATCAATCACCATCCTCGTAATGATCCTATGGTCGGGAGCAATTTATGAGTTAATAATGATTATTCATGTCTTAAATTTTCAACTCTTGAAAATATGAATTATCATTGCCATTAACTCAAAGGATGTATCACAGACACTAAATACACATATGTGATAGAAAATAACCTATTTATTGATTTTAGTCAAAATTATAATTTTGCCCTTAGAAGTGTATTACAAGTGTCAGCCAATTCTGGCTTCTAGGGCACATATACCTAATTGATAAATCATCAGTGAACATTATAAAATAAGAGTATCCATCTCTGACCTAAGTTATCGTAGGACCACATACATCTATATGTATAAGTCCTAATAACTTACTTGTCCTTTCTCCATATCTACTAAATGGAGTCTTGGTCATTTTACCCATTTATTAGGGATAAACTCTGCTCCTGCCAAAATCCAGTCTGATGCTTAGCTTAATGCAACCGATAGCCGCAGAAGAGCTTCAGCACTTGAGTCTTATTCAAACTTCTTCAGCCAATCGAGCTTCTCAGCAGCTGACCTCTTACTGAACTCCCAAGCGGTCGAGTCTTAGCCGAACTCCTTCAGTCGGTTGGACTCCTCAGTGGTCGAGCTCCTTCCAAACTCTCCAGCGGTCGAGTCTCAATCGAACTCCTTCAACCGATCGAACTTCTCAATGATCGAGCTCCTTTCAAACTCTCCAGTGACTGAGCCTTAGCCGCACTCCCCTAGCCAGACGCCTACGAGAGCCGAACTCCCTCCACACTCCTCCGACCGAACTCCTTTCGAGCTTTTCCTTCGATCGAACTCCTTTAAGAGTTCGAACTCCTCTAGAATTGATACATGCCAAAGTCTACCAATCAATGCCTGCTTTCTTAGAGCCACAGCTATTAAATCTGAATGAACTATCACCATCAGTCTGCCACAGGCGATGCGATCAGATGACATGGCCACCACTACTGATGACACCACTCTCTCCATAATCAGCCCCATGTGGCCCATAACCCACCAATATGTCTGTCACTATCCATATGATGATGCCTTCCTCTCCATACCGAGCTCCATGTAGCCCCAAGCGGCCCACGATCGGATAGTATGGCCATCACCATCAACCCGCTATAAGCTTCGCCTATAAAAAGGGATCCTTCGGATATGCTTTCTAGAAGCTCTCCTCTCCTCCTCTAAACTCTACCGAACTCATTTCTGAGTACTCCATTTCTGTTGGTTAGAAGAGCTGACTTGACTGTTGGAGGATCCTGCTGGAGCCACCCCACTAGCTTCGGACGAAACTTTATTTTGCAGGTCACCGACGGTGACCTCGTCCTCCTCCACTCCAGCTCAATCCGACGTCAACTAGATTCTATACTAATAAATTTGGCGCTAGAAGGAGGGCCCTCTGCCTCTGAGGTTTTCTTGTTCTTAAAGGAGTGCTCAGCGATGATTTCTCTCTTTTCTCTCCAAAGATCTTTCTTCTTCCTCTCCAGAGTTCTTTTCTAAGAAAGAATGCCTCATAGGAGAGCTTCGACTCGATGATCGATGGCCTCCGCACCAAATCCATCTGCTCCCACTTCAGCCCCGATAACTCGGGTTCCACCTATGCCTACGATAGATGCAGAGCAGTTCAACCTGCTTGTCCAGCAGGTTTGTGGCCTCATGGAGGTAGTGCAGGCCATGTGGTAGTCTTCGGAGGTGACTCCATCAGAAAACTCACCATCAGGATGTCGAAAACCAGCCCCAAGGAAGAGTACTCGGGCTGAGGTACCCATCATCCCTGAAAAAAAATAGAGAATAGAGGATCCATGTTTGGATCATGATTCTCTTTTGGAAGAGACCTACCCCATTTGTAGCAAGAAGCCCCCCAAGGTTTGCAACAAAGACGACGTCCTTGATCACAGACTGCGAAAGATGGACCAACGGATCGAGGAGCTCGGCCACATCGCTCCGGCTCACTTTGACGACGTCCGCACCGATCCTCCTTTCTCTCCTCAAATTATACAGGAGCCCATCCCACCGAACTTTGAGCTCCCTTAATTCAAAAGCTACGATGGAACTTCTAATCTAGTTGATCATGTAGAGGCCTTCCGAACTCCCCCTCGGACCCAAGGGTGGGGAAGCCCCGATGAAAGAGTACGTCAAGGTTCTTCCCAGCATCGAGCTACCAAGACTAGAGAGGATGCATTCCCATCATAGCAAGCACAATCCTAAAAAGTTCTGCCTCTATCATTGCGACCATAGCCACGACACTGAAGAATAAATTCAGCTTTAAGATGAAATCAAGGAGCTCATCAGGAGAGGCCAGCTGGGTCGATTCCTCGGACGTCGGTCTAAAGTAGGAGAAGATCAACCAAGGGCGCTGCCATAGTCAGGAACAACAAAAAGGTCAGTCACCTCCTGTGCCATCGATGCCACATCAAGCTCGCTCTAAATTGAGGAGACCAACACAAAATAGAGGAGGTCGTTAGATCCCAGAACCTATCGCCTGAAGGAACTCGAAGGAACAACGCTCCCACGATCTGGGGATGCGCCATCAGTAACTTTCTTTTAATAAAATTCTTTTATTTTGATAATATTATTTTTTAGTGCAAAAACTATGTGATGATAGGAAAGAAGCAGTCAATAGTTGTCATGTTAGGAACAGGAGGAAAACCTCATCCTAACATGAGCCGACTAAAGTCCTACAACCTCGACCGTAGGAGATATCCATTAGGAATAGGAGGAGAACCTCATCCTAACATGAGCAAAGTCAAAGACCTCATTTATTTAGAACGGAATGAAGGGAGAGGCCCTGACATGGTCCTTATGTGCCCCCATAGCCCATTAGAAATAGGAGGAGAACCTTATCCTAACATGAGCAAAGTCGAATGCCTTGTTCATTTTAGAATGGGATGGAGGGAGAGGCCCTGACAACGGCCCTTATGTGTCCCCACAGCCCGTTAGGAATAGGAAGAGAACCTCATCCTAATGTGAGCAAAGTCGAAGGCCCGCATTCATTTTAGACCAGATGGAGGGAGAGGCCCCAAACAACGATCCTTATGTGCCCCCACAGCCCATTAGGAACAGAAGGAGAACCTCATCCTAACGCGAGCAAAGTCGAGGGCCTCATTCATTTAGAACGAGATGGGGGGAGAGGCCCTGATAATTATCCTTATGTGCCCCCACAGCCCATTAGGAATAGGAGGATAACCTCATCCTAATGCGAGCGAAGTCGAGGGCCTCATTCATTTAGAACAAGATGGGGGGAGAGGCCCTGACGACAGCCCTTATGTGCCCCCACAGCCCATTAGGAATAGGAGAAGAACCTCATCCTAACGCGAGCAAAGTTGAAGGTCTCATTTATTTAGAATGGGATGGGAGGAGAGGCCCTGACAACAGCCCTTATGTGCCCCCACAGCCCATTAGGAGCAGGAGGAGAACCTCATCCTAACATTAGCAAAGTCGAAGATCGGGCCTCAAAGTCTACGCCAACCTCGGCTAGAGATAAGATCTCTTCTGAGCGATCGCGACAACCTTGGCTAGAGATAAGATCTCTCTCGAGCGACCATGATCGAGTCAACCTTGGCTAGAGATAAGATCTCTTTCATAGCGACCGTGATAACCTCGGTCTAGAAGATAAGATCTCTTCTGAGCGACCGAGATCAACCTCGGCTAGAGATAAGATCTCCTTTCGAGCGCCCGTGTCAATCCTCAGCTAGAGATAAGATCTCTCTCGAGCGACGAGACAACCTCGGCTAGAGATAAGATCTCTTTCGAGCGACCGTGATCGAGTCAACCTTGGCTAGAGATAAGATCTCTTTCAAGCGACCGTGACAACCTCAGCTAGAGATAAGATCTCTTCCGAGGGCCCGAATCAACCTCAGCTAGAGATAAGATCTCTTCCGAGCAACCGTGACAATCTTGGCTAGAGATAAGATCTCTTCCGAGGGACCAAGCCAACCTTGGCTGGAGATGAGATCTCTTCCAAGCAACCATGTCAACCTCGGCTGAAGATGAGATCTCTTCCGAGCTTCAACTTCAATTTTGGTAGGAGATAAGATCTCCCCCGAGCTTCAACCTCAGCTGCAAGAGATGAGATCTCCCCCGAGTTAACCTCAGTTATAGAAGGAGATGAGATCTACTTCAATTTTGACTGGAGATGAGATCTCCCCTGAGCTTCAACTTCAACATCAACTTTGGCTGAAGATGAGATCTCCTTCGGGCTTTAACCTGAACCGACATAGAGCCCAGAAGGGGACTTCAGCAGTCGCTTTTTCTGCACTCCCTTCCTTCGAGTTTCAAACTCGAGAGTGGGAGAGACTATTGTTGGGGATGAATCCTGTTCCTGCCAAAGTCTAGTCCGACTCTCAGCTTAATGCAACCGATAGCTGCAGAAGAGCTTCAATGCTCGAGTCTTAGTCAAACTCCTTTAGCCAGTCGAGCTCCTCAATGGTTGACCTCCTATCGAACTCTCCAACGACTGAGTCTTAGCCAAACTCCTTCAGTCGATTGGACTCCTCAACGGTCGAGCTCCTTCCAAACTCTCCAGCGATCGAATCTCAATCAAACTCCTTCAGTCGATCGAACTTCTCAGCGATCGAGCTCCTTCCGAACTTTCCAACGACCAAGCCTTAGCTGCACTCCCCCAGCCAAATGCCTACGAGAGCCAAACTCCCTCCGCACTCCTCCAGCCGAACTCCTTTCGAGCTTCTCCTTCGACCAAACTCCTCTAGAAGTACGAACTCCTCTGAAATTGATACATGTCGAAGTCTATCAATCAATGCCTGCTTTCTTAGAGCCATGACTATTAAATCTGGATGAACTATCACCATCAGTCTGCCACAGGCGATGCGACCGAACGACATGGCCACCATTACTAATGACACTACTTTCTCCGTAACCAACCCCATGTGGCCCACGACCCGCCAGTATGGCTGTCACTATCCGCCTGATAATGTCTTCCTCTCCATACCGAACTCAATGCAGCCCCGAGTGCCCCACGATCGAATGGTATGGCCATCATCATCAACCTGCTACAAGCTCCGCCTATAAAAAGAGATCCTTCATATATGCTTTCTAGAAGCTCTCCTCTCCTCCTCTAAACTCTGCCAAACTCATTCTTGAGCATTCTATTTCTATTGGCCAGAAGAGCTGACTTGACCATTGGAGGATCCTATTGGAGCCACCCCACCGGCTCCGGATGGAACTTTATTTTGCAGGTCACTGATGGCGACCTCGTCCTCCTCCACTCCAGCTCGATCTAGTGTCAACTAGATTTTGTACCAACATCATTAAATATAATTCACAAGTTCCTAATGATTCATAATCATAAAGATCAAAGAACTTTTCTTTATATAACTTGTTAACCCTAGTTTCACTAATATGACCAAGTCAACAATGCCAAAGTAAAGTATTATTTATGTCTTCTCTCTTACATTTTCTATTTTCATCAACATGAAAAATATTGTCATCCAAACATAAAGTCAACAAGCCATTGTTAAAAATGCCAGAACATATTATTTCGTTAGAATATTTGATCGAGCAACCATTTCTCGTAACATCAAGACTATAATCTTATTTTAATAACAAGGGTATAGATACAATATTTTTAATGATCTTGGCATATAATAATAATTTATCAGCTCTAAGATCTTTCCAAGAGGTAACTTTAATATATTTGTTCCTACAGCTTCCGCTTGGATGGACTCTCTTCCAGCACCATAGAGCTTAAATTCACCTTTATTCAAACTCCTAATTTTCTGTAGCCCCTGTAATGATTTACAGATATGAAAATCGCAGTAGATATCCAATACCCAAGAGTTCAAAATGAAAGAATTTAATGATAAAATTGTATGTATCTCATACATACCTTTTGGTGTAACATTTGCACCAGTCTTCATAGTTGCAAGGTAAGCCTTGAAATTTCTCTTTCAACGATCTGCTTTGCCACAGTGAAAATAGGTCATCCATCCAAAGGCTTTCTTCTTCTTTTTCTTCTTATTTATGCCACCTTTAGGATTCAGCCTCCTCTTAGAACTCTTTTTGCCTACCTTCTTCTCGAAGATTCCATCTACAAAAAGAAGAGGAGCCTTATTCTTCTTGATATGGCTCTCTGCTATTTTAAGCATATTTAATAGCTCAGAAAATGAAGTATTTAGTTTATTCATATGATAGCTCATGACAAATTGAGTAAATAATTTTGAAAGTGATTGCAGGATTAGATCCTAACTCAACTTCTCATCCATGATAAAATCTGATTAACATAATCGAGTGATTCAGTCAATTACCATCAGAACATGATTTTGCATAGATGAATTCTCTGCCATCCTAGCATGAAATAACTACTTAGATATCTCATATCTAGCAGTCCTACTCTGCTCTCCATAAATTTCTTTTAGATTGAGCAATATAGATTGAGTATCCATGCCATCATGTTGCCTCTATAACTTGTTACTCATGGAGGCAAGTATGATACACTTGACAGTAAGAGAATCATTTTGCCACATCTTGTATGTGGACTTTTCTTCCTCTTTAACATCTTCTCCTAGTGGCTCAAGATTAGGGGCATCAAGAATATAGAAGAATTTTTCTTGACTAAGTACTATTTTTAGGTTTCTCAGTCAATCCACGTAGCTAGAATCGGTTAACTTATTTGAATCCAAAATTGAACGTAGTGAAAGTGAAAAAGCCATTTATTCTACATAATAAAGAATATTATATAAGCAAATAACTCATGATGACATACATAATTAAATTATGATTTTAATTTAATTATGTCTTCTACTATTTTATCGAATATCATAACCCTCAAATATGATAATCGAGAAAATCTAATTATTTTTCTTAGTAGGATTGAGATCCTAATTCCTTATAAAAAAGTCTTGTGGTTGTACAACAAACCTTTTTATAAGTTCAAAGGTAGGAAACTCTTTTCAATTATATCTTATGCAATTCTCAATATATTCTTGACCTCTAAAACAATAATAGCCTTGTGTTAGCATAACAAACTATAATATTTTAGTTAAGCAAGACCCTTCATTTCTATACAGTCATAATGAAATATAACTGCCCTTGTTGTTACACAACAAAGTAGTATATCCAAAATGTCATAAGCATCATTATGCACTAGATCAATATCACATCAATTCCATAATCAGTCTTGTGGTTGCACAACAAATCTAATATGATTTATGACATAATAATAAACTAGCATGAAGGAAGACCTTTAATGTAGTGAATCAAAAGAATCCATCTATCGAGCTGGCTTGGTCCACAGTCAAGTCGGCTCGACCGCATTTAGCCTGAGTACCGCTTTCTATCCACTTGAGAGAGCTGGCTTAAATCTGCCTTGAGCTAGCTCGATCTCATCCTGAGCCAGCTTGGCTGTGTATCCAAGATGGCTCGATTGCATATCAGATCTAAATTTCAATAGCAATGCCTAAGCATCCAATCTAAAAACCACATTCTCTTTACCAATCATAAACCACTTTTTTAGACACTGATTGATCAATTTTACATCCAGATTGGTTCTGCTATCGATTGATTGCACTACAAATTAATATAATTTTATAGAGAGCTTTAATTAGTCTCTATGCACATTCTAATTCATATAACATACATGAATTAAATATATCAATCATATTAGCATGTATCATCACTCTAGAACAACCATCATCACATAGTGAACATTTGTCACTATGCCAAGGCAATCTTATAGAATGATATACATCATAATCTAATTATGAATAATTAAATATGATCACATCACATTAAAAGCATGCTAAAATTTCAAATATGATCATATCATATTGATAATTTTGCTATTAAATCATAAACATAACAACATATAATTTAGTCTAATAAGGTTTGCTCTGATACCACTATTGGATTTGGTGTGCAGAGCGGAAGCATATATTTCAAAAAAATAATAATAAAATCATATAACCAAATCCAAAATCTAGGACCATCTTATAAGAATTTAAATCATATAATATGTATTTATAACATAAATGAAGTTATTGGAACATACCTCTGATCGCTAAACTCCAACTTGACCTTGATCACCAGTAATAGTTTGTCAAGGGTTCCACCAGGTGCCCACGTATTCACCCTTCAATGTTGATCCACATGGGGACTTGATCAAGATATCAGCACCTTTGTTTATGTTAATTAAAATTCTTATGATAAGACTTTAATTATTTGGATAGAACCTTTCCTAGTTTTTGCTGTCACCCCTCTTTCCTACACTTTCTTTTTCTTTCTTTCATTGTCTTTCTTTGCAATCTTCCTAATCCCTTATCCTAAAGCAGACCTTTTATCCTTAATTAGGACTGTCTTAACAAGAAAAGAAAGAAAGAAATTGGACAACTATGGAGAGTGGTAAGAAAGAAAGAAGAGTTCTCAAATCTCCTTGACACTACGGAGTGCGCCCCTTTTTATAATATACGTAGGGGCACCTCCTCAATTTTCTCACACTTATTCTCATTTAAAATTTCATTCCCATCAGCCTATCACATGCCCCTTCAGAAGAAATCACCACATGGAATATATAGAATTAATATGAAGAGGTGCCTTAAAGCAGAAGGACTCTTCGTAAAATTTCTACGTAAGTTTCTTCTGAAGAGTTGCAAGACTTCAATATGTGTCACCATAACTCAAGGGATGAGATTAGATGTAGTGGCCATCTAATGGCCTTCAAAAGGTTTGCCAAACAACAAGTGGGTGTAGACATAAGGCATGGAAAAATCAAAAGGCCAAAGGGCCTTTGACTTGGCCCAAGAGGTGCCTACAAGCAAGGGGGCGGAAAAGACTCTTTGGTTATCCAAAAATTTGATAACCAGTGAAGAGAATAACTAGTAGGAGGACTCTTCTGTGCCCTCTCTTCATCTGAAATCATGTAACAAAATTTATGTTAAAAGAAAAATAAGGAAGACTTTGGCATCAAAACATATCCATGCGGCACATGTCCCTAGCGCATGGACCAAATCCCACGTGCCAAAGAAAGAGAGTCTCTAGTGCATGGGTGGCTTATTTATGACACCCAATCCCTTGGTCAGTAAGCCTAGGGTCAACCCAATCAATTAGCCAAATTTGATTTGACTCAAATTGGATTTAATTAGCCCAAATTGAAATCTGATTCGAATCTAGGTGCTAGGATTTGCAATATATTCTAGCATATTCAACCCACAAACATGATCTAATCCAATTAAACCCTTGATCAATTTTCTTTGTGTGTGACTCGGATTCGACATCTAGCTAGTAGTGGATCCGGATGCAGTGTGGCCTAATTTGGTTAGAACTTAACCAAAATGATTTAGATCAAAACTTGCTAACCCAATTTGATCAATTAGAACTCTTTCTAATTAACAATCAAATTAAACTCTTTAATTTGATTAAATCCACAAGACAAGACTGACATCTAGCAATGTATCATGTCTATTCGGAAGATAAGAAATTTTGATGAAAAAATCAAAAATATCCTTCAGTGGAAAGTTATCATGCAATAGGATCCTTCAATCATCCTGCGTCCTGAATATGATGATGATTTGATTCATAAAATATTAGAAACTATTTCTAATTTTCATCATGCTTTGATCAAAGTCTTCCTAAACCATCATTCGATTGAAGCAAGTAGAATGCAATCTCCTCTTACTAGAAGTGATCGATTTCTTATTGACCTACTCATAACCTCCATATATAATCCGCCATATCCAGATCATCCCGTACATGACTAAGTCATGAATGAGTATGAACCAAAACATGGATTCATGCAAACAAGGTTCTATGGTTGTCTCAGGTTAAAGAATTACATGCACAACTCCTACTATGAGAACCATCTATTGACATATAGATAAGATTCTATTAGATGGTCTTGAATTGGATTAATTCAGTGAACTCATTCTCTAATGAGCATCCACATCCTTGTATTAGTATCATACACAAGTGATAGTGTGATCAATCATCCTTACATCAAGCATACATATGATGTGCTAGTCTTTCAGAAAATATTGATCTCCAACTTAATGTTCCATCGATCAGAAATATTTTAAATTAGAATTTTGAGGTTTTAGATCTCACAAGTATGATCTCATCATAACCCTAAAATCGTAGCCCTAATTTATGGTGTTCATCATAATCTTAAACAAATAATTAGGATGCAGCATACGATGAAATAAAATGCCTTTATTTATTTAAAAATATCATTACATGAGTTTGAAAGATAAAAGAATAGTCCATCAAAATATAAATTTTGATTGGTTTGATGGCATATTCCTTTCACTCTCATACAACCACCTGATCGGGTGAACAGTTCACCCTACAGTGATGATCTGATGATGCTTTGAGGTTCCAATGCCAGCCACACATATGCCTAGCCTCTACCAGCATCCACTCAGGTCAGGTTTGGAAGTCCTCACCTTCTAGATCTGATCTTAGATGATTAGAACTAAAATTTTTTGGTGTGCCTTCAAAACGATCTCCGACAATAGCACAATCATCTCCTGATTAAGAAATCATCAGTGCAGCCTTTGCAGGATCAGCAATCCAACTCTTTTTCATTGATTTGCCCAACTCCTTGGGCATGGGAAGAGGGAGAGCAGTAGGGAAAGATGGCATGGGAGATGGAGAAGGCAATAGAGTTTGGGCGTGGGATAACTAGAATGAGAAACCCTAGGGCACAGGGGTCTATTTGTAGACCAATGTGCAGCCATTGAGTCCTAAGGCTTTAAGTAACTAGTTTGCTCAAAGTAGGACTCCATCTCAAATCTTGTGCCCATAATCAGAAATCCTCTAATTTTATCATCCAAAACATGATAAAAGTTGGCACCAAGGATTAGATATGAAGGAGTGTTGGCACATGAAACAATCTCCCAGAATTTGAACTCCTTCAAACTCTATCCACCATTATCCACTACGGGCGCATGCCATAAGGGGGTGTGCGCCCTTCACCTCTTTGCAAAATCACTTAGGGGCGTGCACCCCTAGATGCTCTCCAGGGGGCGCATGTCCCTTCCCTTCTTTCTTGTAAAGAATGGGTCAAACGACCCTTGTCTTGATGCCCCTTACGTGGGATTAAGACAAGCCCTGAACTCTTCAGGACAAGCCTTGATCAGGCCAGGACAAGCTCCGATCTGATTAGAACAAAGTCCAATCAGACTAAGACAAACCCATATAGGGTTTTTGAATGAATTAAATTCAATTTGACTCAATCGAGATAAATCAGAAAGTTGATAGAAGGAGAAAGTCAGGTCCAATCATGTGCTAACATGATTTTCTTGAATCTGATTGGATCTAATCCAAATCGATCGAGCCATGTTGGTTTAATTAATAACATCTAGATCCAAACCCTTGTTTGTGTAATCCAGTTTAGTTCAATTCTATATGGTAATGAGACATATCATGATCTCCATCATCGATATCATCAAAACATCTTTTGATGGACCAGAACTCTTCTAATTCTTCAATTAGAATCATCAATCATCAACACAATTCTAATTGATCCCAAAATCCACCAATGATACCTAGCAGTATATGGTGGCAACCCATCAGAATTGAATACGAACCTCTCGGTGTAGCTATCTATGTGATTGGATTCTTCTATCATGAGCCCCGATAGGATCTAGGTTAAGGTGAACTCGTTAGACCCTACACCTACCATATGAATAAAACATTCGATTTGAGTCCGATGTAAAATCCTAATAAAAACTTTTTTTTGTTATTTTACACTTACCATGGCCATGGACTTTAGGACTCAATCTCATGATCATCATAGGACTACTCCTCCATTGAGTTTGATAGATTCTATGTTGGTACAATCCAATTCCTATAATAAACATGATATAGCCAACATACACCTCAGATTCTAAATGGCTAAAAGATCGAGTTATGGTGTAGTCAAACTCACACTCAAGGTGAACCGCTGATCCACCTCAGGTCAAAGAACTAGACATATGACTACAGCATCGAGTTAGTCATTGATGAGAAGGTAGACTTTCTTATGACTGCTCGAGGTGGTCATGCTCAGTGTCCTTATTCTCAATAAGTACATGTACTCTCATACCGATGTCTCCATACCATAGACTCAAGACTTATCTATCCTAAGAAAGTGATTGTATACTAATCTTCTAAATTGATCACCATCCTCATGATGATTATATGATCAGGAGCAATTTATAAGTTAATTATGATAATACATGTCTTAAATTCACAACTCTTAAGAATATGTGTTATCATTCTCATTAACTCAATGGATGTATTATAAAAACTTAAATACACAATGTAATAGAAGAAATAATCATTTTATTTATTTAAAATAAAAATTATAAAAATGCCTCTAAAAAGTATTTTACAAGTGTCGACCAATCTGGCTTGTAGGACACACATCTATCAGACTCTTACTTAACTCAAAGCTAATTGGTTATAAATCTAACTCTCATCTTCTCAAGATGGGCTTCGATCTTCTACTAGCCTAAAAACTTCGTTAGTGAGTCAGCTGCATTATCTATAGTGCCGCTCTCTTGATCTTGACATATCCCTTCTCAAGGTAATCACAGATGAGGTGGAATCACTACTTGATGTGCTTGGACTTTTGGTGAAACCTCGGCTCCTTAGCTAGAGCTATGGTGCCATTATTATCACAGTACAAAGGGATAGCATCTGATGGCATCACTCTAAGTTCTGCAACAAACTTCTTGAACTAGAATGCCTCCTTTGCAACTTCTGAGGGAATGATGTACTCTACTTCTATGGTGGAGTCTGCTATTACGGTCTGCTCGGAACATTTTCAACTTACAGCATCACCATTACATAGGAACAGACTTCTAGATGTTGATTTTTTATCATCTATGTCAGCCATAAAATCTGAGTCTGTATACCTTGGACTTGAAGTTCTCTATTACCAAAGATCAAAAATATATTCTTAGTCCTTCTCAAGTACTTAAGGATACATTTTATAGAAGTTTAGTACTCCTCATCTGGATTTGATTGATACCTACTTGTGACACTCATAGCATGAGTGATATCAGATCGTGTACATAGCATGGTGTATATGAGACTCCTTATTGCTAAATCATAAGGAATCTTGCTCATGCATTCAATCTCCTTAAGTGTGTTGGGGCACATCTTTTTTGAGAGATGAATGCCATGTCTAAAGGGCACTAGTTCTCTCTTAGAGTTTTCCATGCTAAACCTCTTCAACACCTCTTTTATGTCATCTCTATGAGAGACCCAGCATCCTCTTTGGTCTATCCCTATAGACCTTAATCTCCAAAATAAATAATGCTTCTCTTAGATCTTTCATAGAAAATTTTTTAGACAACCATACTTTGATCGAGGTCAACATGGAAATGTCATTCCTAATTAGAAGGATGTCATCCACGTACTGTACGAGGAAGACAACAGCGTTCTCACTAATCTTTTTGAATACATAGTGTTCCTCTTCATTCTTGATGAAACTAAATGATTTGATTATATCATTGAAATGAGTATTCCAACTTCAAGATGCTTGCCTAAGTCTATAGATGGACCTTTGCAGCTTGCAAATATTATGATCACCATCACTGAAAGTGAAACCAAGGGATTATTCCATATAGATTTCTTTCTCAAGATATCCATTTAGGAATATCATTTTTACGTCCATCTACCATATTTCATAATTAAAATATGCTACTATCGCAAGCAGTGTGCAGATGGTTCAAGCATGGCCACTGGCAAGATGGTATCTTGATAGTCAATGCCTTCTTATTGACTATACTCTTTTGCTACTAACCTAGCCTTAAATGTCTCAACATTTTCATCTGCACCTATCTTTCTCTTGAAGATCTATTTACATCCATTAGGTACTATACCTTAAGATGGATCTACCAAGATCCAAACTTGGTTTGAGCACGTTGAGTCAATCTCTAACTTTATTACCTCTAGCCATTTCTCGGAGTCTCATCATAGGTTTTGGGATCATCATCAAGAATCCTATCTTTTGTAATGAATATTTTTTCTACATCCTCTGAAATAGTACCTAAGTACTTCTCAAGAGGATGAAAAACCCTATTTGACCTATAAGGTGGAGGAGGTAGTGTATGGATCGGCTCAAATTGATTGGGTTCCTCAAGTTTCTTGGCTCATTACTCTTTGAAGACTTTCTTCTCAAGCCTGATCTATCTTTTGATGCCACCATCTTAAATAAATTATTTTTCAAAAAAAATAGCGTGTCGACTCATAATCATATTATAGTCTTCTAGAAGATAGAAATAATATCCTAACAGCTCAAGATATTTGATGAATCGAGCTCCATGGGACCTAGACTTTAACTTGTCTGCCTGCTATCTCTTGACATGAGCCAAATAATCTCAAATTCTGAGATGACTTAGACTTGGCTTCTTACCATACCATATCTCATATGATGTGGTAGGAACAGTTTCAAATGAAACCCTATTCAATAGGTAAATTACTATTATTAAACTATATCCCAAAAGAAACTCGAGAATGTCCATGAAGCCCACCATGGATTGGAGAATATCCAATAGGATTTGATTTTTTCATTCTAAAATTTCATTAAGTTGAGGCATCCAAGTGGAGTCCATTGTGACACTATGCCATTATTCTTTAGATAATCTAGAAATTTTTGACTAAGGTATTCACCTCCTCGATCTGATCGAAAAATCTTAATGGGCTTTTAGATTTACTTTTTTACTTCATGTCTGAATTTTTTGAACCTTTCAAAGACTTCAGACTTATATCACATCAGGTGCACATATCCGTATTGAGATAGATCATCAGTAAAGATAATGAAGTAGATAAAGTTGTCTCTAACCGACACATCGAATGGGCTGCATATATCTATATGTACTAGGACAAGCAGGTCTTTAGTTCTTTTCCCATGTCCCATAAAGGGTAGCTTGGTCATTTTGCCTTGAAGGCATGACTCACAATTCGGATATGACTTAGAAGTCAACGGATCCATTAGTCTAGATTTCTCTAATTTGTTAATCCTATCTTCAGCTATATGACCCAGCCTAAAGTACCATAGATACTTTTCGTTTAGGGTATCTGTAGGTCATTTTGATCCTATGGCATTCATATTTTGCTTGATATTATAAACAGAAATATCTATATGTAACTGATAGAGATTGTTAATTAAGAAACTACTTATAATTTTTTTTCTTTAAAAAAGAATAGTATAGTGGTCGTTAAAGAAACTAATTATATAGTTTTCTTGTGTTACACATGAAATAGAAATCAAATTCCTGCTCGTAGTAGGCACATAAAAAGAGTCCCTAAGTACTATAACATCTCCAGATGGTAATCGTAGAGCATAGGTTTCTATGGCCACAACAACTACTCTTGCTCTATTTTCGATGTACAGGATCATCTCACCATCCCTCAACCTCTTGTTATCCTCAAGACCTTGCATAGAAATGAGCACTACAACTAGAGTCAAGCATCCAACTTGATGTAGAAGAAATCATTAGGTTAGTCTAAATGATGAGCATACCTCCAAAAGGTCCTCTTTTCTTGTTGTTCTTCAAGCTGGCCAGGTATATAGGGCAGTTTTCCTTCCAATGACCATTGGAGTTACAGTGCAAACACATTTTTTTTCTCCATGACCTTCTTGTTCGTCTCACCCTTCTTCTTCTTTTTCTCTATTTTCTATTTTTTTGTAGACTTCTTCTTCTTTCTAATAGATTTTCTCTTGGTAGAAATTCTCTCCATAGCCAGAACTTAGCCTTTTGAACTCTTCAAAGTCTGCTCAGTAGTAATCAACATGTTCATTAACTCAGCCAAGGTGTACTAAAGCTTATTCATATGGAAGTTCATAATGAACTGTCCATACAAATTAGTCAAGGACTATAGGATCACATCAATTTGGAGGTCCTTATCCATCAGGACACCAAGCTTCTCAAGCTATTCTAGGTTCTTGATCATTGCTAAGCAATGATCTTGGACTGATTGTCCATCATGCATTTGCGCTTTAAAAAGTCTCCTTGAGACTTGATAATGTATTGTGCAACTCTATTCACCATACAACTCTTGTAAATGAGATAAAATTTGGCGTGCAGTCCTAGTATCCTTATATTAGCACTGCAACTCATCAGACATTGAGCCCAATACATACCACCTGACTTTATTGTCATCATCTAACCACTTCTCAAGATGCTCTCTGATTGATGGTCAGATGGGATAGAAGAGTGGAACCAATACACAGGTCAGCTTTTTAAAACTCAAAATTATTTTCAAGTTTCCTAGCCAATCCTTGTAATTGGATCTAATCAATCGGTGGGTATCTAAGATTTGGACTAGGGGATTTGACACAGACATCTTCTTATAGAGAGTCAAATTTCTAGTTAGATTTATAATTGACTTAACTAATTTATTTAAAAATTTTATTTTTAAATAAATTTAGGCTCTCACTATTTTCTTAGATCCATATACTTTCTTAGCAAAGATCCAAAAATCTCCATGATCAAAATATTTTAGTGGGTAGTGCGGTCCCATCAACTGGCTCACCACCTCACCTAATAGTTATTGGTGATGGATCAGTTGATGAGTGGATAACTCTTGTCCAATATTTTTTCAAACATGATGCATCCAAATTTGATCTCTAATTCATGAAGCTCACCGAGCCTAGAATATTGCTCCACTTCTTAGTTAAGTCAGATCCACCATTTGCATGAATTGGATTCATGATTGGGATCCTCACCATATCCAAAATATTGATCCCAACCCATCCTCCAATCTGTAGCATCCTATGCCTAAAAGATACGGTTGTGTCTTTTCGATGCAACTGAACCACTATATCTAACCAAGAACAATCAACCTTGGGAAGGGCCTGCATAACTACAATGGTGGAAGATCAATTGCTTAATATTTTCTTAGAAAGACTTTAATTTAGATCTCTTAGACTCGACTAGTCATAACAGTTATGACTAACCTAGCAGCATGGATTAGCTTGAATCGTTAGCCACCTCAAACCAGAATTGGATTGATCCAAATGGTCAAATAAGTGAGATTGGTGGGAAGGATATTGATAGAAATGCGATGTTGTCCTTAAGACAACGTGTTTATCAGTTTAATTTAATTTTTTAAAATAATTAAAAATATGTAGATAGCAGTGAGTCGAGTCAAATCCATAAGGAAGATAGTATTTTTAGATTTAAAATCTTTGATTTTTTTTTAAAAAAAGATTTAAAAATAGAATTTAAAGTCAAAAATTAAAAATTAAAATTATAAAATTAAAATTAAATTATGCAAAAAAAGTAAACTTGGTACTAAGATCTACTAATTAGATCTTAGCATCTACTTGCAGAAAAATAAAAAGCAATAATTACAATATAGAAATTAAATTATAATAAAAATAAAGAGCATAAAATTAAAAAACATAAAAATAAATATTACATTAATTAAAATTTTAGAATTTAAATATATAAAATTTAAAAATAAAATAAAATAAAATAAAATAGCCTAATCTCTGATCTTCGATCGGCATGGGTGGAAACATGGTGTAGAAGCTCAGCTTTTTCTCTCAGCACCAGTTGCCTCGAAGCAGCCATTAACCTAGAGCCTGACTTCATCCTATACCAAAGCTTCATCTTGATTAGAGATATCAATTTCTAGAGGCCTGGGGTTCTTTTTATAGAGCTAGAAGGGCTGGAGAGTTTTCTTCTGGGCAATGTGGGACTAAGGAGCTCTTTGATCGTCAAAATATGAAGAAATCTAAGTGAAAATTAGATTAAAAAAAGTTTTAAATAAATTCTATTACTCTAAATGAAATTTGGCCATCAATAGAAATCCAACGAATCAAAAATCATCAAAATCGAATGTGAATCAACCCATATCAGGTTAGATTAAATTATGGCTGTCCGATCGTGCATTGATGGAGGAAATCTGATCGCTGATCGCACGTTGGGAGTCCTGATCATCATTAGGAGTGTTCTAGACTATCGGATCATCCTCTGGATTGAGCACTATCATTGGATGGTGATCCACATGAAGTCTGATGTAGAAAAACTCCCTTTACCGTCTGATCTTGACTGCAAGCTACTAGAGCCATCCGATCGTGCCCTTACTATTTTCATGGACCGCATGGATCGGCTGCACCATACACCATAATCAATCAGTGCTCACTGCTTTGATGCAAAATTATCTTTTTATCCTATAGACCATGATGGATTTACTGTGAACCCTTTAAGGGTCTAGGTCCACCATGTGTCGCTTCATGATTCGTCGATTTCTGCTGAGCTGGCGGTCCATGCTTGGATCGTAGATCGGCTAGCAGCTTCTATGGTTAAGTCAACTTTGACGGCTTGGCTTGGCTTGGTGGCTTGGCTTGCAGAGCCGGTTAAGCCATTTTTTTATTTAATTTTTATTTCTTTTATCTTTAGAAATTCATATCTTCTTTGTTTTAGCTTCGTTTTGTTCGAAACTTATTTTATTATGATAAAAAAAATGAGCTCTTTCTATTGATTATAAAATTTTATTTTTAAATTTTTATTATTTTTTAATTAATAAAAATATGAATTTCTTAAAAATATATATAAATTAATCATTAATTCTTAAAAATTAATATGAATTAATTAATAAATTAATACTTTTATTGATAAATTTATGGTACTTATCACACCTCCCTAACTTAAGCTTTGCTCATCCTCGAGTAAAGAAAGAATTTAGTTTTAAATATCTTTTAACTTTAGAATTTTAAATTTTACCTAAGCAATTTTCAAAATGGCCATTGATATTCAATAGAGCTTAAGTGAGATATATCATTAAGATATTAATGCTTATTAATAAAAAAATTAAGTAAAGAATATTAATTTTTTTTAAATTTTTTCTAAATTATCCCACTTTTATCTCTGATTTATCTAAACTTTCATATAGACAAGTGTATTACTACTTCTACCCTTCATTTATTGAATTTTATTTTTATATTGCCCACTTTTTGATGTAAATATCATTGCTTACTTAGGCAACGGGACCCAGTTACTCAGTGAAAAACCTTTTTTTTTTTTTAACGTTGTACCACTATTGAGTGTCTTAACCTACTAAGCTTTCTATTTGATCCATATAGCGAGTCTTGGGCCAATGACTCCCAAATCAGTTGACTTTAGGGCACTAGATATAGAATATCCCTCAGACTTACTAGTTCGAATCAAACAGGCTACGAGTTAAGACTAGCTTTACAACGAGCTTCTTTGCCCTTCCCACCTTTTGACATGAAACTCAATGCTTGCTTAGGCAAAGAGGCCTGATTACTCAGTAAAAAGTACTTAAAAATTATTTTATTTAATTTTTTATATAAAAACTATTTTATTTAATTTTTTATATGAAGAAACGTATAGTTATCCTACACAAGGCTATAAAAAGTAGACTTTTTTTTTATGCTGGTAGAAAAAATTAGAAATGCTCTAAGAAAATTTTTTTTATATTTTAAACTTAATTCTTTATTAAATTTTTTTAATACTTGATTTCTCAATATCTCACAGATTCTTTGATCTGTGCATCAATTTTTTTAAAAACATGCTTAGTTTAATTCAATTCTTAAGCATAATCAGGTGTCTAAATATTAAATACTAACTTTTTTGAGGACATAAAATTTTAAAATTTTTATTTTTTTTCTCCAACTTAATCGACATTATCCTCAATAGAGATGAAAAAATAAAGGATGTAATAAAGAACATGAAAGGATACACCTAACTCAGTATATTTTTGGTTCAGTATATGCCCTTAAAAATTTGCACTCTTCCTCCAACTTATTCAATTTATTCTAAAAAATTAACTAAAAAGATAAATTAAACTAAAAAAAACTAAATATTGGATTGCCTCTCAACAAGCATTATGTTTACCATCTTCAGCCAGACACAATGCAGCTTATTATCCTATATCAAATATTGGATTGACAAATTTCAATGGTTTTGGATTGCCAATCTTAGAAAGTTGATTTATAATTCCATTATTGATATAATCATTATTAATTTTAGGGACATAATTTGTGACCCCATTCTTAGACCCATGTTTATTAAGAATTTCTCCTATTTGTTCTTCTAAAATACTCATGAATTGAGTTTTTGTATTAGGAGTTAAGTTTAATTCAATGGATGCTGGAAGGATGACTAAAGGTGATTTTAATTCTAAAGGTAAATTAATATGATCTTGTTTAAATAACTCCATTGATACTTCATTACATGCCTCTTGATTTTTGTGAGAAGAATCGACTTATAGGGTTGAAGAGAACAGGCTTTTAGGTTTATAAGTTTTAGGTAAATCATCTATTCTCTTTTTCCCTTTTTCTATCTCATTTAAACTAGAACTAGCATTAGTACTAGTTTCTGGCTCGGGTTTTTCTATGTGGTTAGTCTCAGTACTAATTTATTCCTCTAAATTTTTACTTTGGCTAGCATCAGTACTAGCCTCCCTCACCTGATCTTGGTATTGGTCCATAAGAATCCTATAGCTTTTAAGTTCAGGAATTACTTTGGCATTCTCAAATTGGGGATTCCTAAGTGAGACATTAAATTGATAACTTGATCCAAGTGGTTGGTGGATATTAGGTGGATTATTTGAAATTGATAGGCTCGATAATTGATCTAGTTCTCTTCTCGTGTTAGACTCAACTAATTATACTATTTGAACTTTTAGCCTGATGATAGATTGCTGTTGAGTCAGAATCAATTATTGAAGTTGGTTAAATCTATCATCAGCTAGATTGGTCTGTTGAGAAGGTGGGTATAAGGGCTGATTATGATGTGGTGGCTGGAAAGGCTTACTAGGCTAACCTCTGTTATAAGCATAGTTCTAGTATTGAGGTCTATTCTGATGATTTTGCACTAATGGAGTTTGGATCTGAGTCTGAGTCTATTATGATTTCCAAGAAAAATTGGGATGGTTTCTCTAGCCAGAGTTATATGAATTCAAAAATGGATCATTAACTGGCTTGAAGTAGCCTTTAGCAGCTTGGACTTGTTCTTGAATAAAATGTAAAAACTGTGCAGTCATAGGACATTTGCTCACATGATGGGTTGGGCTAGCATAGATTGAACAAATCTTCTGATAGTTAGAAGATGATGTAAATTGTGCAGGAGATTGTTGACCTAGGGTTAGGACTTGATCTAATTTTTGAGCAAGAAAGTTCACTTTATTTATCAAATTTGAATCAGTCTTAGGACTAGATTCTAGATGTTTAAATTCATGGATCCCTACCTAGGTTTGGTAGAAAGATAATGAAGCATGGTTAATTGAGTTTTCACTCAGAATTTCAAATAAGGTATAGGCTTCATCCTCACTCTTGTTCATGAATGTACCTCCATAGGATGCATCTACCATCTATCTGTATTGGTCTCCTAAACCCTCATAGAAAGCTTGAACTATTTGCCACTTAGATAGATTATGGTGTGGGCATTTTCTAAGAAGTTCCTTAAGTCTCTCCCATGACTCGTGAATCTATTCTCCTGAAAGTTGAGCAAATCTAGTGATAGCTCACCTCATAGTATTGGTTCGACCTATGGGGTAAATTTTTTTAAGAAATTCACTTTGCAAGTCAGCCCAAGTTTTAATTGGTCTCCCTATTATACCAAGTCAGTACTTGGCTTTGTCTTTTAATGATAAGAGAAATAAAATTAGTCTAAGGACATCCTTAGTTAAATTTTAAATTCTCACCGTAGAGCAGATTTCTATGAATTCATTCAGATATTTATAAGGATCTTCATTGGTGTTCCCATAGAAAGATGGAAGCATCTGGATTGTAGTCGGCTTGATCTCATAGTGGTAGCATGAATTTTAGATAATTGGATAGAAGTCGATGGATTATTGGTGGAAGAAATAAAGTTTTCTTTATCTGTTTAGGTGGTTCTCTAAAATTTTCAGCCATTTGGTTATCGGGTTTAATACAATTCAGCCTTTAATCTTATGGTTGGGTTCAACTAGATCAGGTAAAGCAATTTTCTACCATGCATGCACCAGTGCAACTCTAATGTGTGGTTCAAAAAAAAATTTAGAATATTTTTTTATATTAAAAATTAATTATTTTAATTATTTTATTTATTAATTTAATTTAATTTAATTTAATTTAATTATTATTTTTAATATTTTTTAGTTAGTTAAATATAATTTTTATTTTATTTTAAGAGGAGAAAGGAGAAAAAGAAAGAAAAATTCTAAAGAAGAGGTCCTAAGGAGTCCTAGAACTAAGAAGAGAGAGAAGAATTAGATTTAATTAGGTTTGATGTTGATTAGCAATCAAGTTGATCAATCAATCCTGACATGGTTATCCTAGATCTAGATAGCTCCTAACTGCCAAGGTCACCTTCAAGCCCTCCAAGTGTAAGATCAGCCAATCAATTGGGCATGTAAGTGTAAGGTCGGTGGGAGTCCCTCCATTGCTTGTCTTAGACACCAATTATGCTTGGCCAGGTAAGCGAATAAAACCAATTAGAAACCACCTTCTTTCGGGCCCAGTCATCCCTGAACCACTTTCTTAGATACCAGTCAAATTGACTAATCCTAACCTGGTTCAACTCTTAGGATTTCTTATCCTATTGAGCTTGAGCTTCTAGGGTTGATGTCTAATTGGTTTTAAAATTAAAGGCTTAGGTCAATGCAGGATGCTGGTTGGTTGTTTATGGACCAAGAAAGGGTGATTAAATTTCCACCTTATCTTATTTAATTGGATATTATCCTTAATTGATTTTAATATGAATATGCATGAAAAATTTCAATCAAAGGATTCTATGCAATTTAAACTAGATGCATGCAACTAATTAAATTCTAAAAGGCTTACCTTGTCTCCAGCAATCACCAAAAAAATAAAATTAATATGATGCATGCTCTAAACAATTAGAATTTCTAATCTTATCATGAGACTTTTAATTAAATTTAAATATATATTTTTTAAATTAATTTAAAAATAAAATAAATAAATAAATAAAAAGAGGACTAGAGTTAGGATTGATCTCACCAAGATTAGATGCTTTCTTTCTTTTCCCTTTTTTTTCTTTCTTTCTTTTTTTTTGCAAAATAAATAAATAAAAAGTTAGTAAGCAATATTTAAAAAAAATATTTATAATTAATTTATAAAAGAAATCAAAGAAATCAAAGAAAAAATGACATCTATTCCTTCCCCGACAACGACGCCAAAAACTTGGTGCGTTTGCCAAAATTATTTTTAATTTATTTAAAATAAATCAAAAAAATTAAAATTAAGAATAAAAAATAATCTCCGACAATGGTGCCAAAAACTTGATAGAAATACGATATTATTATTAAGACACCATATTTATCAATTTAATCTGACTTCTTAAAATAATTAAAAATATGTAGATAGCAGTGAGTCGGATCGAATCCATAAGAAAGATAGTATTTTTAGATTTAAAATCTTTAATTTTCTTTAAAAAAAGTTTGAAAATAGAATTTATAGCTAAAAATTAAAAATTAAAATCATAAAATAAAAATTAAATTATGCAGAAAAGTAAACTTGGTACTAAGATCTACTAATTAGATCTTAGCATCTACTTGCAGAAAAATAAAAAGTAATAATTAAAATATAAAAATTAAATTATAATAAAAATAAAAAAAATAAAATTAAAAAAATATAAAAATAAATATTACATTAATTAAAATTTTAGAATTTAAATATATGAAATTTAAAATAAAATAAAATAAAATAAAATAGCCTGATCTCTGATCTTGGATCGGCATGGGTGGAAAGATGGTGTAGAAGCCTAGCTTTTTCTCTCAGCACCAGTTGCCTCAAAGTAACCATTATCCCAGAACCTGACTTCATCTTGTACCAAAGCTTCACCTTGATTAGAGATGTCAATTTCTAGAGGCCTGGGGTCCATTTTATAGAGCTAGGAGGGCTGGAGAGTTTTCTTCTGAGCAATGTGGGACTAAGGAGCTCTTTGATCATCAAAATATGGAGAAATCTAAGTAAAAATTGGATTAAAAAGAGTTCTGGATGAATTCTATTACTCTGGATGAAATCTGGCCATCAATAGGAATCCATTGGACCAAAAATCATCAAAATCGGATGTGTATCAGCCCAGATCAGGTCAGATTAAATTTTGGCCATTCGATCACACATTGATGGAGGAAATTTGGCTATTGATCACACGTCGGGAGTTTTAATCACCATTGAGAGCATTCTAGATTGTTGGATCATCCCCTGGATCGAGCGCTGCCATTGGATGGCGATCTGTATGAAGTCTGAAGTAGAAAAGCTTCCTCCACCGTCCAATCTTGACCGTAATCTACCAGAGCCATCCGATCGTGCCTTTACTATTGCCATGGACCACATGGATCGGCTACACCATACACCACAACTAATCAACGCTCGCTGCTTTGATGCAAAATTACTTTTTTAGCCTGTAGACTGTGATGGATTTTCTATGAACCCTTTAAGGGTTTAGGTCCACCATGCATCGCTTCGTGATTCATCGGTTTCTGCTGATCTAGCGGTCCATGCCTAGATCGTGGATCGACTGGCAACTTCTTCGGCTGAGTCGGCTTTGACGGCTTGGCTTGGCTTGGTGGCTTGGCTTGTGGAGCTAGCTGAGCCATTTTTCTTTTTTTATTTAATTTTTATTTCTTTTATCTTTAGAAATTCATATCTTCTTTGTTTTAGCTTCATTTTGCTTAAAACTTATTTTATTATGATAAAAAAATGAGCTCCTTCTATTAATTATAAAATTTTATTTTTAAATTTTTATTATTTTTTAATTAATTTTTTAATTTATAAAAATATGAATTTCTCAAAAATATATATAAATTGATCATTAATTTTTAAAAATTAATATGAATTAATTGATAAATTAATACTTTTATTGATGAATTTATGGTACTTATCAAATATGCTATTAACTTGTCATGAATACATTCAGATAGAGTAGCTCTTAATTAAAGACCATCGGTCGTATCTGCTAAACTTATCTTAGACACTAAATTATCGAACCAGAATCAATCGGATTAGCCTACAATTCAGGTTTGAACCACGGAGTCAAATTAGATCTTAAATTAGTCAACCACATGTGACCGTGAGTTGACTTTGATCAAGTCTTACATCTAATGGACTAGTCAAATCTAGGCACTCTTGATTCTACCTAACCAATTCTTGATTTGGTTTGATCAATTGCTAGATCTAATCAAGCTACCCTACTGGAACCCATGTTTTATGAAGGTATCTTAGATCTGAAAATTCTTAATCTTTAAATCAAATCAGTTTCATAAACTTAATTCTTAATTAAGTCAAAACATGGTTCAAGATCAAAGCATGCAAAAATTCTAGGATTTTTGGATCTAGAGTTTTATAGAAAAGTAAGTTTTGTTTTCTGATTAAAGGCAAACACGTAGCACCCCTACACACCATAAAAGCATCCCATCAAATGAAGTGAGGTCTTTAAATCTTTTTTACTCTTATAACTGGACTGCCAAGAGAAATACCTTAATCAGAAATTTAAACTACACTACAAAACAAGTAGATCTAATACATACAACTCTTATATGATTAAAGATCTAATCAACGCATGCTTTGCATATATCACATATATTAATTTTAAACATGTATTTCATGCTTTTAGATCTGATTATATCTCATATAATCATCAAAAAATTAAATAAATATTTTATCAAAATTCAGATCTAGACTATCATAACATAGAACTATAGATTTAGTTTAGACATGCATTGCATATATCATATATATATAATTAAATCGCATCTCATGCTTTTAGATCTAGTTACATCTCATGTGACATCTAAAAATTAAATGATCAAATCATAAAAAAATCAAATCTAATCTAATCTTGACCTAGAACTGCTAACCTGGCTTTGATACTAGTTGAAAAATTTTTCTAGAACCGATCAGATCTAAGAGTTCTTAGATTTGATTAGATTGATCTAAAAATTAAACAAAAATAAGAATAAATCAATGATAACAATTATCATTTGATCTAGTGAATGGTTCATCCTGCAGCGATGATCTGATGATGCTTCGAGGTTTCAATGCTAACTACGCACACGGCCGACCTCTACCAGTGTTCATTCGGATCAGATCTAAAAGTTCTCTCCTTTTCGATCTAACCTTAGAAGATCAGAGATAAAATCTTCTGGTGCACCTTCGAAATGATCTCCAATAGTAGCACAATGATCTCTTGATCAGGGAATCATCAGCGTAGCCTTTGCAGGATCAGCAACCAAAGTATTGTTTGCTGATTTGCCCAACTTCTCAGGCATGGGAAGAGGGAGAGGAGTAGGGAAAGGTGGCATGGGAGATGGAGAAGGTGACAAATTTTGGGCATGGGCTAACTAGAATGAGAAACCCTAGGGCATAGGGGTCTATTTATAGACCAATGTGTAGCCCTTGAGTCCTAAGGCTTTAAGTAACTAGTTTGCTTAAAGCAGAAGGACTCCATCTCAAATCCCATGCCCACAATAAAAAATCCTCTAATTTTGTCACCCAAAACATGATAAATGTTGGCACCAAGGATTAGTTAAGAAGGTGTGTTGGTGCATGAAACAAGCTCCTAGAGTTTGAACTCCTTCAAACTCTATCCACCCTTATCCACTATAGGCGCACGGCATAAGGGTCGTGTGCCCTTCACCTCTTCGTGAAATCACTTAGGGGGGCACCCCTAGATGCTTTCTAGGAGGTGCATGCCACTTTCCTTCTTTCCTGCAAAGAATGGGTCAAACGACCCTTGTCCTGATGCCCCTTACATGTAAGACAAGCCCTGAACTCTTTAGGACAAGCCTTGATCAGATGAGGACAAGCTCTTATCTAACTAGAATAACATCCAGTCAAACTAGGACAAACTCATACAGAATTTTTGGATAAGTCAAATCTAATTTGACTCTATCAAGATGAACCATAAAGTCGACAGAAGAAGAAAGTTAGGTCCAATCGTATGCTAGCATGATTTTCTTGAACTTAATTGGATCTAATCCAAATCAATCAAATCATGTTGATCCAATTAATAACATCCAAACCCAAATCCTTATTTGTGTGATCCAGTTAGGTTCAATTAGATATGATAATGGGATATGTCACGATCTCCATCATTGGTATCATCAGAACATTTTTTGATGGACCAAAACTATTTTGATTCATCCAATTAGAATCATCGATCATCAAGACAATTCTAATTTATCCCAAAATCTACTAGTGATACCTAGAAGTATGTGGTGGCAATCCATCAGAACTGAATACGAATCTCTTGATGCAGCTACCTATGTGATTGGGTTCTTCTATCATGTGGCCCGACAGAATCTAGGTCAAGGTGGACTCATCAGACCCTACACCTGTCATATGAATAAATCATTCGATTCAAGTCTGATGTAAAATTCTAATAGAAACTTCTTTCTATTATTTCACACTTGCCATGGCCATGGGCTTTAGGACTTGATCTCATGATCATCATAGGACTACTCCTCTACCAAGATTGATAGATTCCATATTAGTACGATCAAATTTCTATAATGAACATTGTTAGTGCAGAAAGTGGTGCTGATGTCAAAGTTCACTAGAACTGATGAAGATGAGGCCACCGACGAGACCTATAAGAAGAAGTTCAAATCAGATGTGAGTGGCTCCAATAGGATCCTCCTACGATCAAGTTAGTTTTCTGACTAATAAAAATAGATTACTCAAGAGAATGTAAGTAGAAATGAGAGCTTAGAGAGAAAAATATATCTGAGGGATCTCTTATATAGGTGGAGCCTGTAATAAAATGAAAGTGATAGACATAATAGAATGTCAGTAGGCCATTTGGGCCATGTAGAGTTTGTTATGAAGAGTGGGTTGTCATTTGTCATGACTTATAGATAGTTGGATTTTATTTGTTGGAGTTTAGATGTGGTTTCTGCATGTATTAGCAAATTGCATGTGCTGAGATGAAGAACTTGAAGTTTGGTAGGCCGAACTTGGAGATTGACTTTCGAGTGGCAGGAAGCGAACTCGTAACTAGTCAAAATCTATTGATGCTACCTTTGATAGCTTGGAGGAGTTCAGCCATCTTCAAGGTTGGCCAGGGACTGATGGGAGTATTCAAGTTAGAGGCTAGAGAGGGAACTGCAGAGCTTTCAATGAAAACCATTACCAAATTTTTTGAAGGAGTTTGACTACATCGAGATCAATTGGAAGCTAAAACAGGTAAACTTCTTATCGGTGCAATTTAATCTACTTTTAGAAGTTCTGCTACCTTCAAGATTAGCCTAAAGTTTGGATTGAAGGAGTGCTATGATCCAGTCTATGGAGTGGTTGCTTTGCTAGGTTTGAAATCAGACTTGCACTAGTGATGAGGTCCTTTCACTGTTCAAGCTCATCTGATGGGCATATACGATATAAACTAGCTAGATCCACAATTATCAAAAAGGGATGAAGAAGCTCGACTACTATCCATAAGGTAGAGCAAAGGAGTTCAGCCAGAATAAAGTCTGACTAAAAAGGAATTCGACTGAATGGGGTTCCTAATGTAAGGTTGATGAGATGCTATCCATCGTAAAAGATTTTGGCCGCACTCAAGATCTGCCATAGATGAAATTGAAAGGTGTTGGGGTTTGATATTTGATGGGGCTCTGCCAATACTAAGACCAAAATTAATTAACAAGCCCTTCACTATTCAAGTTTGGTTGGACGAAGTTCATCATGTCTTGGAGGTATTCTATAATTGTTAAGAGAGAGCAGAGGGTTACAACTAAGATGTTCGTCCAGCATACATGGTTTGAAGGTTGACCCCCTTGAGTTGAATTAGGATAGAAAATCAATTTAGTTGAAGTTTAGTCATAATTGTTACGACTTCGAATGAAATCATATTCAAGTCGAACTTCTTATTAGACTTCGACGGTAGTTACTTTGTCCCTAACACAAAGCATAACGTGTATTCAGCAATAATTCTTTCTAAATTGATTAGAATCAAGCATGTGCCTGCTTTAGAGGCATTAGATGAACCATCAACATATAGAGCCCATAAATCCTTAGGGAGATCTACTTTTTCTTTAGGGGGGTTTGGCTCCAAATTGGGAGCATAAACTTCTTGTTACTCAAGTTCGATCGGATCCTGAATGATGCATTCTATTATGAAGTCAGCCAATATTTGAGCTTTAATAGATGGCTGAGGTTGAAAATTGATGTCAAACTTGGTGAGCTCAATTGCCCATTTTGCTATTCTTCTGAAAGTATCAAATCGATGAAGGATAGCCATGATGGGCTGATCAATGAGAAGTGTAATCATATGCCCCTACAAATAACGTCGAAGCTTCTTGGCTGCAAGCAACAGAGCATATGTTAGCTTTTCCAATTTTGTATATCTTATTTCTGCATCCCTCAGAACTTGGCTTATATAGTAGATCGGCTTTTGAATTTTTGCCTCTTTCTTAATCAAGATAGCCCCAATGGCAGCGAAAGACACGACCAAGTATAGGAATAATTCTTCATCAGGTTCAAGTTTGGCAAGGAGAGGAGGTGAGCTCAGATAATTCTTCAATTCTTTAAAGGCTTGTTGACACTCAGAAGTCTAGCAAAAGTTCTTTGGCTGCTTGAGTACTTGAAAGAAGGGTATGCAATGTTCAGCCGACCTTAAGATGAAGCAATTCAGAGCTGCAACTTTTTTTGTCAGGCATTGAACCTCTTATATTATTTGTAGTGCAATCATTTCTTAGATGGCTCTGATCTTCTCAGGATTTGCTTCAATGTCATATCTTGATACCATAAATTTCAGGAACATCCCTGAGGTTATTTTGAAAGTATATTTGATTGGATTTAGTTTCATCTTGTACTTTCAGAGAGTGTTGAAGGTTTCTACCAAGTTGGCAATATGATTTGTTGAAGTTTGGCTTTTAACAAACATATCGTCCACGTAGACCTCTATGTTGCAATCGATCTGCTCCTTGAAAATCTTGTTCACCAGGCATTGATACATTGCACCGGCATTTTTAAGCACGAAGGGCATAACCTTGTAATAATAAAAATCATGATAAGTAATAAAAGTAGTTTTTTCCTCATCTTCTGTTATCATCCAGATTTGGTTATAGCTGAAGAAGGTATCCATGAAGGTAAGAAGCTCGTGGCCTAAGGTCGCATCCATCAGTTGATCAATTCTAGATAGGAAGTAGCTGTCCTTTGGGCAGGCCTTATTCAAATCTGTAAAGTCCATACACATCCTCCATTTACCGTTCACCTTCTTAACAAGAACCACATTCACAATCTAGTCTGGTTAGGATACCACCCGGATGAACTGGGCTTTAAGGAGCTTGTCTACTTCATCTATGATGGCCTTCTGCCACTATAGTGCAAAGTTGTGCTTCTTTTGTTTTACTGGTCAATGTTTAGATCTATACCTAGATGATGTTCCATCACTTCAGTATCAATTTCGAGCATATCTATAGGTACCCAAGTGAAAATGTTAGCATTCCTCTGTAAGAAGGCGATGAGCTACTTTCTGACTTCTCCTCTCAAGTTAGAGCCAATTTGAATAGTATGATCTTCATTTCCATTATTTGGTGAAATCATGACAAGGTCGTCAATAGGTTCCCCCACTATTTAGTCAAGTCATTGTGGGCATCAAGTCTATCTATCGGATAGGGCTCTATTTGCTTTCCTCCTTGCAGGGCAATGGTGTAGCAGTGTTGTGCCAAAGCCTGATCTTCTTTGATCTCTTCATCCCTATATCCTATCAAGAACTTCATCTTTAAATAGTAAGTTGAAATTGCTATCCAAAGTGCATTCAAGCTAGGTCAGCCAAGAATTGCATTGTAGGTGGAGGATACCTTTACCATTAAAAAATCAACTTGAGCCTTGGACTATTTTGGGTACCAACCTACCACAGTAGACAAGATAATTATTTCTTCCACCGATACAGCATCACCAGTGAACCTCATTAATGGAGAGCTCATTGGTCCCATTCAACTATCAGGTATAGACATTTTAGATAATGCATAATAAAATAAAATATCAATAGTACTTCCATTATCAATCAAAACGCAGCATACATTATAGTCAGCAATATTTAAAGTTACTACAACTGCATAATTGTGTGAAAATTGAACCCCTTGTGCATCTTCTTCAACAAAAATAATGGGCTCCTCAGTCCTTTACCTCTTTGCTGGCTCTGCTGATCTACTAGTCTCTCCCTACCAATGTCTCCCAATGATGGTGTTGATGATTTCAAATGGGGGCTGATCTCCTTGTGGCTCATCCCTCTGGAGTGATTCAAGCTGCGATAGAGCTCTTAGTCGATCTTCCCTCCTTCCTGGCTATCATCGCAAAAAGCAGTCCAGCCAACCTCATCTGATGAGTTCCTTGATTTCATCTTGGAGCTGGATGCATTCTTCAGTATCATGACTGTGGTCATGATGATAAAGGTAGTACTTATTAGGGTTGCGCTTGGCTGGATGAGACCACTTTTTTTTTGAATTCAGTAATTACTCTTCGATCTCTATCAGCACTTGAGTCTTCGAAGTATTCAAGGGGGCATAGTTATGAAATCTTCTGAGAAGGAAGTTTCGTCGTGCCCTCCAATCTAGGCTTCTCGATTGATGAGCCTGAGGTGGAGTTTATATTTGTTTGCACTCAGGAGGGGTTCTAAGTGCGGTCGAGCTTCACTCGACTTCTCAACGATTGTGGGTTTGCTAGATTCACCCATCTACCATTCTCCTGTAGCTTCTTCATCTTTCAATTTGAAGGCCTCCTTTGCTCGAGCATAGCCTTCAGCCCAAAATATCATATCAACAAAGTCTCGGGGGTACTTGTTCTCCAGAAAGAAGAGGAGATCATTCTTTTAGAGGCCATCCTTTAGCATGACCATAGCAATAAATTGGTCCAAATTTTAAACTACCAAAATAGCAACATTAAAATAGCTTACATAAACCCAGATGGACATCCCTTCTTTCTACTTAATATTGATGATGGAGTCCGAACCTCATCTCTTGTGCTAACTGCTGATGAAATGAGCTATAAATTTGTAGCTTAGCTAGTCAAAAGAGAAGATGGTACGTGGTTTGAGGTCCGAGTATCAATTTCTTGCTGCTCCTTTCAGAGTAGAGGAGAAAGCTCAACACAAAATGGCATCTGACGTGCCATGGAGCAGCATCATAGTTTTGAAGGCTTTGAGGTGGTCGACTAGATTGTTGGTCTCATCATAACTCTCAAACTAGGAGAGTTTGAAGTTTGACGGGATGGGCTCCTGCATGATATGGGTAGAGAATGGAGGGTCCATGCAGATGTCATCATGGCAAGTGGGGGCAACATGGTGGAGTTCCTCAATTTGTTGGTTCATTTCTTGAAGCTTCTAATCAAGATTATCATCTTAATTATGGATCTCAAAGCACGCTGATTGGATGGGGTAGTGATTCTCCTTGGGTGGAATCATGATCAGAAAAAGAGCTCTCCACTCTCTACTTCTCCTTCCGAGGAGTCACCGATTGACTTGTGTAGGTGGGCTTTTCTTGCATCGGATCTCGACATTCTAGTGAGGGTCTTTTTAGCTGAACTGACATCGAGGGCTACTGCATAGCCTGCACCACTTCAGTGAGGCCCTTAACTTGCTGCATCAGTAGGTTAAACTGCTCCAGATCCATCGTAGCTGCTGGTGGAGGTTGAGATGCCGATGATGAGATTGGAGCAGGTTGATTTGGATGAGATCTGATGCTAGAGGTGGTGGATCGTCGGGTCAAAGCTTTCTTAGGTGGCATCTTGACAGAACAAGGAGAAATCAGAAGAAACTAGAGTGAAAGTGAGAAAGAAGATGAACTCGATTGGGTACTTCTTTAAGAACAAGGGCTCAGCGATCCTTCCTCTAGTGCCAATCCTGTTGGTACAAAAAATGGTACTGACGCCCGTCGGAGTTTACTCGAGCTGGAGAAAATGAGACCGCCAACGAGACCTACAAGATAAAAGTTCTAGCTGGAGTTGGCTCTAGTAGGATCCTACGATGATCAAGTTAGTTCTCTGATCAATAAGAATGGAGTACTCAGAAGAATTTAGAGGAGAGAGGAGAGCTTAGTGCTTAGAGAAGAAAATGCATCTAGAAGATCCCTTATATAGGCGGAGCTCATAACAAAATAAAAGTGACAGCAATAATAGAAGTCAATAACCTATACGAGCCAGATGAAGTTTATTACAGAGAGTGGACTATCATTTTTCATTACTCGTAGATGGTTGGAGTTAATTTATTAGAATTCGAATGAGAGATTGAAGGCTTCTATGCTAGGGGGTAGATTGCTCGTACAGAACTCGAGATCGAACTGGCCAAACTTGAAAGTTGGCTTCTAAGTAGCGGAAGGCAAACCTGCAATTAATTGGATCCTGCCATTATTATCTTCACCCACTTTGTGGAGTTTGGCTGTATTCAGGATCGGCCGAGAGTAAGAATGAACTTCTGAGCTAGAGATCAAAGAGGGGATAGTGGGCTCTTCACTGAGGACTATGACCAGAGTTTTTTGGAGGTGTTCGATCGGGATGGTAGAAATTCAAGATTCACTAGTGATTAAGATGGATGAATATCAAGACTTATAACTCCTTGCTGGTACCATCCTTACTGCCTTCTAAAGTTCGGCTGATATCAAATTGGCCTGAAAGAGCATTGGGATTCACCATTAGTAGGATAGCTATTGCTTATTCTGAATTAGAGATCAGGCTTGCACTGATGATGAGATCCTTTTATTGCTCAAGTTCATCCAATTGACATGCATGATGTGGGCTAACTAGATCCGCCATTGTCAGGAGAGGAGGAAGGAATTTGGTCGCTTTCAAGGCCGACCCAGCAGACAAAATTGGGTTGTACTGAGATTTGACACTTGATGGGATTCTACCAATACCAAGACCAGAGCCAGTTAACAACTTTCTTCACTGTTCATGTTCGGTCGGACAAAGTTCATCCTATTTTTGACAAGTTCTATAGTCATTGAAAGAGGGTTATTGATCACGGATGAAAAGGTCATCCATCATACATGCATTTGAGGTAATCCAGACTTCGATGGTAGCTATCTTACTCCCAACAGCCTTATTTTTCAATGGTAGATCTGAGCCTTTTTCACATTTTTATATACTGAGATTATCATGTAATATAGGATGAGAATCAGACAATGCCTAAATCAAGGGACCAACAAACTAACACATTATCATGTACTGCTGGATAAGAATCATTTTTCTACTGATACATTGCAGGTGCTAACTAATAATCTTTATTACATGTGAGTTAAATTTTGATTGTCTTATTATATTTTAACAGATATTTTGCTTACACCAATTTTTAGGTTATCTACTTATTTTGGTTTTTATTTTAATAAGAACTTATTTCACATAAGCTTTATTGGCTAACAAAATACGTCATTTTAAATCTTACATTGCCATCCATAATTGTATAATCAATTTGGTGAACTATTTATTTTTATTTTTAAAGATTATACATCATATCTTCTAAAGATCGAATCCATTCTAGCTAAGAATAGAGCTCTCGAAGAGAGAAAGATCATGCGGCCAGCTCGCATGGTTCTACATCTCTAACACCTGACGATAAACTTTAATACTTTGGATATTTTTGTTTATATTATTTTATCCTCTACTAACTAATATAATATTCTTTATATTAGATATTTTGCACTTAAGTTCGGATGATAGGAGATCACCAGTGACCCCACAGTCACACGTAGCAGCGACTGGCTTCCAAATATAAAGTCATGGTTGAGGACCCGCCCGGCTCGCAGCACCTCCAACTCAACTTATGGATAGATAGCTCATCCATGTTTAGAGCCACTCATAAGTACTACAACTTTAATTAATATATTTAGAATTTAGCCATTCTAAAGTTAACATTTATTTTTCAAAATCAATTTTGCGGCATGTTTAGAGAGTCTAGAGTATCTCATGCGGTGTTAGATTTGTACCCTAAAAAGCCAATTATTGGCTAACACATTTATATTTTCAGAGCTTGTATTTGTACTTATAAAATTTTTATTATTAATAAAGGGCATTCTTATTTTCAATCATATTTTTGTGTCCATGATTTGTCCTAGAACTTAACAAAGATGATTTTAAATATTCTCAAGATGTTGAGAATTTGAAACATGCACTATTAGTGGTTAATTTCTAAGTGCTTCCTATCAGAGGATCATCATGGAGGATAGTAATCAATTCAATTAGATTGGTGCACAATCACCTCCTTTAGAGGTAGATGAGTCTTGAGTATATAATATTGAGACACTAGGGTGATAATGCAGATGGTTGTTAGAGAACAACTTGTACTAAGCATGACTATCACGAGAAACTACTTGGATGTCTACTCACTCATCAATGGTTTTTTTGATGCTGCAGTGCTATGACTGATCATTTGACCTACGGTGTATTACCTATTCGCAATAAGGCTATTGTAGTTTGACTGTACGTCCACTTGGTCCATAGTCGTTCAGGTCCTTATGGTGTATGTTGGCTATAGTAGGTTCAAGTTCGCTATTAAAAGTAGGATGCACTTAGATAAAATCTATCGATCTTAGTAGAAAAGATGTAGTTCTATGTGATTCATAAAATTGAGTTCAGTAAGTTTTTGGCCAAAGCAAGTGTGAATGCTAGAAAAGAATTTCCACGGGATTCATAAGTGAATTCAAGTCGAGCCAATCTTGTATAAGTCTAACGATGGGGTTTGACGAGTTATCATAACCTTCATCAAGTCGAAACTCTCAATAGAAGGATAGAATCATACATTAATTGTACCTAGAGGTTCATACTTTCATTCTGCTGGATTGCCACTACATACCGCTAGATATCACTGGTACATTATGGGATCCATAAGCATCATCTTGATGATCAATGATTCGCGAACCAATCCATCGAAAAGAGTTTCAATGATATTATGATAAAGATCATAATGTATCTCACTACCAAATAGAATATAACCTACGAGGTCATATATAAAAGAGATTTTTGTCTGATTCGATGATTGATCAATGATTATGAATTATTAAGAGCATAATTATTAATATGATTGATGATTAACCCAATATAAAAGTTATAAAAGGATTAATTAGTAATTTGATAACTAATTGACTTAATTTAATTGAGCAAAAGGTTTTGCATCAAGCCAAATTAAATTGGATTCAGTTTGACTTGAATTGGATTTGGTTTGATTGAGTTATGAGATGACTCAATTACAAGGAATTCGATTTCTAATCTGATCTAAATTTAGGTTCAATTAAATCTTAAGTAGATTAGGATTTAATCTAATTAGATTAGATTCAATCAGGTGCTTGGGTCTAAACCAAAATAGATTTGGTTTGAGGCTTAATCTAAAACCCTAGAGTCCCCTTTGTGAAGGAGTCCTTCCACGTGCCAACCCTTTCCCATGCCTCTTCTCTCCTCATATAAATTTTAGATTTGCATGAGTATTTCCACACCATTAACCCTCTTGGCTGGCCACTCTTTCTCACTATTGGATAAGGATAAAGTTTGGTTACAATCTGAATTCAAATTTGAATAAAAGATAGAGTTTGACTCTATCAGGTTTTCTCTCAAGCGCCACTTTAAAAGGACCTACCTTTGGGGTTCTAGAAGAGTGTTTCCAGATTTAAACAACCCCGGCCAACCTCTAGAGAGAGAGAGACTTCTTGGCATTCTCTCCTTGAAGTTTGAAGGGGAGATGCCATTGGGTCCAGGCATGGGACTTTAAGGAAAAAAGCCACACTACTGCTGCCTCTTCTTCTACCTCTGTTGCTTCTTCGAGTGAAGATCATCTTCGAGATTTGAAGAAGGACTAGATCAGTCATCAAGAAGTTTTCTCTACAAGGGAGCTAGCACCCGGGGTAGATAGATGAGCCTCGGATTAGATCAAACTTTGTGTGGATACCTATGGAGGTCTGGCACCTGCATGGCTCAAGAAACCTGTCAAGTCCTTGATCATCGGCTACGGAGTTCTTCAACCTGCACTAAGGTATGAGATCCGATCTCATATATTATTTTTAGATTACGTATGTCTTAGATCCATGTTAGGAAAGGTTATTAGATTTGATCTAATGCATGATAGATTAATAGTTAACCTAGATTCATTTCCGCTGCGATTTCAAAATAGTTTTTGAAATACATGCATGTAACCTACCTTGATTTCTAACAGTGGTATCAGAGCCACGATTTTATTTAGATATATATAGTCTAAAATTATCTTAGATCTAATAGTTACTTCCAGATTTAAATGATTTATTTCAATTTTATTTAAATCTAAAATTATTGATTGATATATATGATGCATAGATAGTTTAGATCTGTATTCTTGTTGCCTAGTATTTAGATTAGGTTGATCACCATGGCTATTCGGTCATAAGAGAAAGTAGAGATTGAAGTCCCTATCTTGTCCATGGTTACTCTTATGGTGTGTAGGGGTGCCACTGTGATTATATCCCATGAGGAAGAATAGCAAAAGAAAAGTTAGGGTAACCATTGATCCGAAAACCTAGATCTAAATTTTTGATGAATAGTTTTTGAAAATGGTTTTCAATCACATTTGATCATTTTTAGATCTAATTTTTCATGCATATGATACATGCGTAGTTAGTTTTAGATCTAATTTTTATATATATGACATGTGATTTTAATTTTAGATCTGAAATGATGCTATATGTCACCATGTATGAGATGCAAACCTAGTAGAGTTTAGATCTAAAACTGTTTCGATGTCTAAACAAAATCCATGATCATAATGTACTTAATTAAGAATTAAGATGTGAAATTAAAGATGTAAAATTCAGAATTTATGATCCAAAATTTACTGCATAAAATATGGGTTAATGGGTTGGGTAGCTCAATTAGGTCTAGATTGAGCGGTTAATCAAACTGAATCAATAGTTGGTTAAGTTTAGGTCTAATTTTTCTTAACCAATCCAAATAGTTGTAAGTTTGGTCAAATTGATTAATAGCCACATATTATCAATCAAATTAAAAGATCTAATTTGGCTCAAAGGTTCAAGCCTGAATTAATTAGCTAACTTGATCAATACTTATTGAGCAATTGGTATCTAAGGTAAGTTAGGCAATTCGATCGGTGGTCTTTAATTAGGAGCTACTCACATGGATTGAGTCTATAGCAAGTTAATAGCATATCCCTTCCACTGATATCACTTATCTAACCAATATAGTTGATTAAGTTTAGGTTGCTAATGATTCGAGCTAACCCATGCAATTAGGTTAATCATAACCGTTATGAGTAATTAAGCATGAAACCTAAACCTAAATTTGCTCAATTAAATATTAAGTATAGCGGTCTTCCATCATTGTAGAGATGCGAATGCCTACTTGGTGTTGATCATTCTCAGCTGGTCATAGAGGCTTGGTTGCATCAGGTAGGTACAACCACTCTATGGCATTGGATGCCTTAAGGTAGAGATGGGGTTGGACCCAGTAACTGTTAGGTGAGGGACCCAATGATGGCTTTGCATCCACTGGTGTATGGTGGGTCTGACTTAACTAAAAGATTTGCCAATAACTATTAGATAAGCACTTAGAGATCGAACCTGCTGCATCTTGCTTAGTGAAGCAATGGATAAAAAGTTATCCACTCATTGGTTTGTGTGTCACTAATAACTTTAGGTAAGGTGTACATGAATCAGTGGGGCTGCAGTACCTACTAAAAATTGATCGCATATAGATTTTCATTTTCTCCACCCAAGCAGTGTGGGAGATCCGTAAAAATAATGGAAGCCCTTATTTATTTATTAAAGTCTTAATAACAAATATTTATAAGTACAAATATCTAATTAAAAATTATTTCTCTCTGCAGTTAACTATGTCGAGTTCAAACCCATTAGCCTGAATCCTAGATGCCATTAGGTTGACCGAAATCAACTACAAGGACTGGCATCAAAATTTGAGAATTGCTCTCAATTCTGAGAAGCTAAACCATGTCCTCGACCAAGATGTGCCTGTGTTGCCAACTCATCCATCTCCTGATTAATGAGCTGCACTTGAGAAGTAGATGGATGAAGACAATAAGGCAAAGTGCTATATTCTTATGTTCATGTCTAATGATCTTCAGCACTAGCATGAAGACATGAGGACTGCCAAAGACATGCTGACTCACCTATAAGAGTTGTATGGTGAGTAGAGTCGCACGGCTCGCTTTAAGGTCTCCTGGAGTCTCTTTAGAGCAAAGATACATGATAGGTAGTCTGTCCATGATCAGTGTTTGATAATGATCAAGGATATTGAGGAGCTTCAGAAGCTCAACATGAACATCGATAAGGAATTGCAGGTGGATTTGATCCTACAATCCCTTTCTGATTCATGTAGGCAGTTCCTCATGAACTACCATATAAATAAGATTGATAGCTATTTGTCTGAATTGCTAAACATATTAGTGATAGCTGAGGGTACCTTGAAAAGTTCAAGGGATATAGTTATGATTATAGAGCAGGCTTCCTTCAAGAGAAAGTCTTCTTGGAAGAAGAAGAAGAAGCCTATGAAGAAGTAAAAAATTGATAGCAAACCCAAGATTCAGGCTCCAGAAAAGGTCGACGACAAAAAAAATATTTCCACTACAACATTGAAGGTCACAAAAGAAGGAACTATCCTACATACTTGGCCACTATGAAGAACAAGAAGGATGCTTCTTCTGAAGGTACATCTAAGTTGCTCGTTATTGAAACTAATCTAATTGTTTTCTCTTCTTCTAGTTGGGTTCTAGATTCTAGTTTTAGTACTCATTTATGCACTTCTATGTAGGGTCTAGAAGATGAGATTACTCTTTGGGTCGGTAATAGGGCAAGAGTTACTGCTATAGCCATTAGGACCTACCCTCTATGATTATCATTAGGAATTAGTTTACATTTAAAGGATTGTTATTATGTACTTGGAGCTAGTAGAAATTGGAGAAGATAGGGTTAACAAACGATAGATATCTATGGCAAAATGTGAATACCATAAAATGACCTAGGGATAGTCCAAACGATAGATATCTATGGCACCTAAGACTAGGTCATACAAAAGAAGATAGGGTTAACAAATTGAAGAAAATCGGACTATTGAGTCCGTTGACTTCCAAGTCATATCCAATTTGTGAATCCTATCTTCATGGCAAAATGACTAAGCTCCCTTTTGTAAGACATGGGGAAAGGGCTACGGATCTTCTTGTCCAAGTACATACTGATGTATGCAGCCCATTTGATGTGCCCGCTAGAGGCAACTTTGTCTACTTCATAACCTTTATCGATGATTTATCTAGGTATGGATTTGTGTATCTTATGAGACATAAGTATGAAGCTTTTAAAAAATTCAAAGAATTCAGACATGAAGTAGAAAAGCAAATTGAAAAACCCATTAAGGTTCTTCGATCAGATCGAGGAGGTGAATACCTTAGTCGGAAATTCTTGGACTATCTCAAGAAAAATGGCATAGTCTCTCAATGGACTCCACCTGAAATGCCTCAACTCAATGGGGTTTCAAAATGGAGGAACCGAACCCTATTAGATATGGTCCAATCTATGATGAGCTTCACAGACCTTCCTGATTTTCTTTGGGGATACTGTTTGTTAACTGCAATATACTTACTGAATAGGGTTTCTTCTAAAACCATTCCTACCATACCGTATGAGATATAGCATGATAAGAAACCAAGTCTGAGTCATCTCAGAATTTGGGGTTGTCCGACTGATGTCAAAAGACAACAAGCGGACAAGTTAGACTTTAGGTCCTTCAGAGCTCGATTTATCGGATATCCTAAAGAGTCATTAGGATATTATTTCTACATTTCAGAAGATCACAATGTGATTGTGAGTCGACATGCCATTTTTTTTGAAAAATAGTTTATTCAAGATGGAGGCATTGGAAAGCAGATCAAGCTCGAAGAGAAAGTCTCACAAGAGCAACAAGCTAAGGACCTAATGGAACCAAATTAGGTTGAGCCAATCCATTCACTACCCCCTCCATTTCGTAGATCAGAAAGAATTTTTCATCCTCCTGAGAGGTACTTGGTACTATTTCAGAGGATATACAGAAAATATTTCTCATAGGTAATGGAATTCATGGTGATCCCAAAATCTATAACGAGGCAATATCAGATATCGACTCCGAGAAATGGTTAGAGGCAATGAAGTCAGAAATCGACTCAATAAACTCAAACCAAGTCTAGATCCTGTTAGATCCACCAAAAGGTATAAATGGATCTACAAGAGAAAGATTGGTGCAGATGAAAATGTGGAGACATTCAAGGCTAGATTAGTGACAAAAGGTTATAGTCAATGTGAAGGCATTGACTATCAGGATACCTTTTCGTCAGTAGCTATGCTAAAATTCATTCATACATTGCTTGCTGCTGCAGCCTATTTCGATTATGAAATATGACAAATGGACGTGAAAATGGCATTCTTAAATGGATATCTTAAGGAAGATATCTATATGGAATAGTCACTAGATTTCACATTCGGTGATGATGATCATAAGGTATGCAAGCTGCAAAGGTCCATATATGGATTTAAGCAAGCATCTCGAAGCTGAAATACTCATTTTAATGATGTGATCAAACTGTTTGGTTTCATCAAAAATGAAGAGGAGCCATGTGTCTTCAAAAAGATCAGTAGGAGTGCTGTTGTCTTCCTCGTATTGTACGTGGATGACATCCTCCTTATTAGGAATGATATTTCCATGTTGACCATAGTTAAAATGTGGTTATCTAAAGAATTCTCCATGAAGGACCTAGGAGAAGCATCCTTTATTCTAGAAAAATGTACATAGAGGAAGTGCTAAAGAGGTTTAGCATGGAAAACTCTAAGAGGGGTTTAGTACCCTTCAGGCATGGCATTCATCTTTCCAAGAAGATGTGCCCTCGCACACCCGAGGAAATAGAACGCATGAGCAAGATTTCTTATGCTTCAGGAATAAGGAGCCTCATGTATGCCATGTTATATACACGACCTGATATAGCCCATGCTGTGAGTGTCATGAGCAGATATCAGTCGAATCTAGGTGAAGAACACTGGACTTCTATGAAATATATCCTTAAGTGCTTGAGAAGAACTAAGGATATGTTGTTGATCTTTGGTAATGAAGAACTCCAAGTCCAGAGGTACACAGACTCAGACTTTATGTCCGATGTAGATGATCGAATGTCGACATCTGAAAGTCTGTTTGTGTGTAATAGTGGAGCCGTCAGTTGAAAAAGTTTCAAGCAGACAGTGATAGCAGATTCTACCATGGAAGTAGAATACATCGCTGCGTCAGAAGCTGTAAAGAAGGCATCCTGGTATAAAAAGTTTGCCGCAGAGATCAGAGTGATGCCATCAGATGCCATTCCTCTGTACTGCGATAACAATAGTGCCATAGCCCTTGCTAAAGAGCCGAGGTCTCACCAAAAATCTAAGCACATCGAGCAGCGATACCATCTCAACCATGATTACCTCGAGAAGGATTACGTCAAGGTCAAGAGAGTTGACTCCATAGACAATGCGGTGGACCCACTTACAAAGTCGTTGGGCCAGCAAAAGATCGAAGCCCACCTTGAGAAGATGGGACTTAGATTTGTAGCCAATTAGCTTTAGGTCAAGTGGGAGTTTGTTAGATATGTGTGTGTCCTAGAAGCTAGAATTGGCTAACACTTGTAATACACTTCTAGAGGCAAAATTATAATTTTGACTATAAATAATAAAATGGATAATTTTCTATCATATATATGTATTTAGTATCTGTGATATATCCCTTGAGTTAATGGTAATGATAATTCTTATTTTCAAGAGTTGAAAATTTAAGACAAGAATTTTCATTATTAACTCATAAAATGCTCCTGACCGTAGGATCATCATGAGGATGATGATTAATCTAGAAGGTTAGTGTACAATCGCTTCTTTATAGTAGATGAGTCTTGAGTCTATGGTTTAGAGATACTGGAGTGAGAGTACAAGTACTCGTTAGAGAATGAGAGCACTGAGCATGACCACCTCGAGTAGTCATAAGAAAGTCTACCTTCTCGTCGATGACTGACTCGAAGCTATAGTGGTGTGTCTGGTTCTTTGACCTGAGGTGCATCGATAGTTCACCTTGAGGGTGTTATAGTTTGACTACATCATGACTCGATCTTCTAGCTATACGAAATCTTAAGGTGTATGTTGTCTATAGCATGTTCATTGTAGGAATTGGATTGCACCAAGATGGAATCTATCTACCTCGGTGGATGAGGAGTAGCCCTATGATGATCATGAGAATCAAGTCCATAAGCCCATGGCCATGGTAGAGAGTAAAACAATAGAAAGAGTTTCTATTAAGATTTTCACATTGGACTTGAATCAAATGATTAAATCATATGATAGAAATTAGGGTTTGATGAGTTCACCTTAATCCTAATCTGATCGGAGCTCAAGATAAAAGAACTTAATCACATAAGTAGCTATACGGATAGGTTCTTTTTTAGTTTTAATGGGTTGCCACCATATACTACTAGGTGTCACTGCTGGATTTTGGGAGCAATTAGAATGATTTAGATGATCGATCATTCCAGTTGTCTAAATCAAAAGAGTTCTGATCCATCGAAAGGAATTTCGATGATGTTGATGATGGAGATCATGACATATCCCATTATCATATAGAACTGAATCTAACTGGATCACATAAATAAGGGTTTGGATTTGGATATCATCAATTAGACTAATCCAATTCAATTGATTTGAATTAGATTCAATTAGGTTCAAGGAAATCATGCTAGCACACAATTGAGCCTAACATTCTCCTTCTATTATCATTTGAAGTTGTCTCAACTGAGCCAAATATATTTGTGCTCGCTTAGGTACCTTTACCTGGTCTAACTAAAGTTTATCCAGGTTAGAAAAGGATTGTCTTAATTTATGAGATAAATTTAAGGCATTACCTACCATTTTCCATCACCTGCTAATTCTTGTCCTTTGACTTTGGTCAAATGTTGACCTTTGACCCTGGACATCTGCCCATGTGTCATGTAATTATTGGAGAGTAGATAGAGGCTTGTGATAGGAACGCGATGTTGTCGTTAAGACACTGTGTTTATCAGTTTAATCTGACTTCTTAAAATTATTGAAAATACGTAAATAGTAGTGAGTCGGGTCGAATCCACAGGGAAGATAGTATTTTTAGATTTAAAATCTTTAATTTTTTTGAGAAGAAAAAGAAAATAATTTGAATTTTGAAATAAAAACTGAAGTCGGAAGATTAAAAATAAAAATTAAAAGATGCAGGAATTTAAATTTGGTACTAAGATCTACTAGTTAGATCTTAGCATCTACTTGCAAAGCAATAATTTAAAGTGCAGAAATTAAATTACAATATAAATAGAAAGCAAGAAATTAAAGTGCAAAAAAATAAAATTTTTATTAATTAAAATTTTAAAATTTAAATACATAGAATTTAAAAAGAATAAAATAAAATAAAATAGCTTGATCTCTGATCTTGGATCGGCATTGGCAGAAAGATGGTGTAGAAGCTCGGCTCTTCTTCTCGGTATCCGTTGCTTCGAAGCAGCCTTTAACCCATAGCCTGACTTCGCCCTGTACCAAAGCTTCACCTTGATCGGAGATATTAATTTCTGATGGCCTGGGGTCCTTTTTATAGAGCTAGGAGGGCTGGATATTTTTTCTAAAGGCAATATGGGACTAATAGCCTTTGTAATCGTCAAAATATTAAGAAATTTGGATAAAATTTGAATCAAAATAGCTTTGATACAACTCTGGTAAATCTGATAAAATCCAGCCATTCAACGGAAATCCAACGGTCCAAAAATCATCAAAATCGGATGCAGATCAACTCAGATCGAGTTGGATTAAATTCTGGCTGTTGGATCACGCTTGATCGAGGAAATCTGGCCGCAAATCGCGCTTCGGGAGTCTCGATCACCGCCGACAGCGTTCTGGACCATCAAATCTTCATCACTTGGTTTTCTGGCCATTGGATCGCGCCAGATCGCTTAATAGAATTTGAATCAAGCCTGGAAATCACCACCGCCGTCCGATCATGACCGCAATCAACCGCAGCCGTCCGATCGCGCAATTACTATTCCCATGAACCGGATGAACCGACCGCACCGCACACCGCAGCCAATCAGCGCTACTGTCGCCGAGTGAAATGACCAGATTGCCCTATGAGCCGCGATAAATTTCTGTAGACCCTTTAAGGGTCTAGGTCCGCCACGTGGCAATCTCTGATTCGCCGGATTTTGCTGAGCTGGCGGTCCATGTCTGGATCATGGACCGATTGATGGCTTCAATGGCTGAGTTGGCTTGATGGCTTGGCTTGGCTTGGTGGCTCGGCTTGCGGAGCCGACTGAGCCATTTTCTTTTTTATTTAATTTTTATTTATTTTATATTTTTAAAAATTCATATCTTTTCCATTTTAGCTCCATTTTTTTTGAAATTTATTTCGTTGTGATCAGAAAAATGAGCTCTTTCTATTGATCATAAAATTTTTTTTTTAATTTTTATTATTTTTTATTATTTTTTAATTAATTTTTTAATTAATAAAAATATGAATTTTTCAAAAATTATATATAAATTGATTAATAATTCTTAAAAATTAATATAAATTAATTAATAAATTAATACTTTTATTGGTGAATTTATGATGCTTATCACACCCCCCAACTTAAGATTTGCTCGTCCTCGAGTAAAAAAAGAATTTAGTTTTAAATACCTTTTAACTTTAGAGTTTCGAATTTTACCTAAGCAATTTTCAAAATGGCCATTGATATTCAGTAGAGCTTAAATGAGATATATCATTGGGGTATTAATACTTATCAATAGAAAAATTAAGTAAAGAACATTAAATTTTTCAGAACTTTTTCTAAATTATTCCACTTTTATCTCTGATTTGTCTAAACTTTCATATAGGCAGGTGTATTGCTACATCCATCCTTCATTTATTAATTTTTATTTTTACATTGCCCACTTTTTGATGCGAATATTATTGCTTACTTAGGCAATGGGACCCGGTTACTTGGTGGGAAACCAATATTTTTCTTTTTTCTTTTTTTTAACATTGTACCACTATTGAGTGTCTTAACTCCTTAAGCTTTCTATTTGATCCATGTAGCGAGTCTTGGGCCAATGACTCCCAAACCAGTTGGCTTTAGGGCACTAGGTATAGAATACCCCTCGGGCTTATTAGCTCGAATCAAATAGGCTACGAGTTAAGACTAGCTTTACAACGAGCTTCTTTGCCCTTCCCACCTTTTGATGCGAAACTCAATGCTTGCTTAGGCAAAGAGGCCCGGTTACCCAGTGAGAAGTACTTGGAAACTATTTTATTAAAATAAATTTTTATATGAAGAAACATATAGTTACCCTACACAAGCCTATAAAAAGTAGACTTTTCTTTGATGCTAGTAAAAATAATTAAAAATGCTCCAAGGAAAAAAATTTTATGTTCTGAACTTAACTCTTTATTGAATTTTCTTAATACTTGATTCCTCAATATCTCACAGATTCTCTGATCTGTGTATCAATTTTCTTTTAAAAATGCTTAGTTTTATTCGATTCTTAAGCATAATCAAGTATCTAAATACTAAATACTAACTTTTTTGAGGACTTAAAATTTAAAAAAAAAAAAATTATTTTTCTCTCCCCCCAACTTAATCGATATTATCCTCAATGGAGAAGAAAAAATAAAGGGTGTAATAAAGAACATGAAAGAATACACCTAACTCAGTATATTTTTAGTCCAGCACATGCCTTTGAAAATTTGAGCTCTCCCACCAACTTATTCAAATTATCCTAAAAAGAAAATAAACTAAAAAAATAAATTAGATAAAAACTAAATATTGGGTTGCCTCCCAACAAGCGCTAAGTTTACCATCTTCAGCCAGACACAATGTAGCTCACTATCCTGTGTCGAATATTGGATTGATAAATTCCAATGGTTTTGGATTGCCAATCTCAGAAAGTTGATTTTTAATCCCATTATTGATATATTCACTGTTAATTTTTGAGATATATTTTATGATTCCATTCTCAGACCCATGTGCATTAAGAATTTCTCCTATTTGTTTTTCTAAAATGCTCATGAATGGAGTTTTAGGAGTTAAGTTTGATTCAATGGGTGCTGGAATGGTGACTAAAGGCGGTTTTAATTCTGGAGGTAATTTAATGTGATCCTGCTTAAACAACTCCATTGACATTTCATTATATGCCTTTTGATTTTTATAAGAAGAACCGGCTTCTAGGGTTGAAGGAAATAGGACATTAGGTTTATAAGTCTCGGGTAAATCATCTATTCTCTTTTCCCTTATTTCTATCTCATTTAAACTGGAACTAGCATCAGTACTAATTCCTGGATTGGGTTCTTCTATGTGGTTAGTCTCAGTACTAACCAGTTCCTCTAAATTTTTATTTTGGCTAGCATCAGTACTAGCCTCTCTCACCTGGTCTTGGTATGGGTCCATAAGAATCCTATAGCTTTTAAGTTCAGAAATTACTTTGGTATTCTCAAATTGAAGATTCTTAGATGAAACATTAGATTGATAATTTAATCCAGGTGGTTGGTAGTCATTAGGTGGGTTATTTGAAATTGGTAGGTTCGGTAGTTGATCTAGTTCTCTCCTCATGTTAGACTCAACTAATTGTCCTATTTGAGCTTCTAGTCTGGCGATAGATTGCTGTTGAGTTAGAATTAATTGTTGAAGTTGGTTAAATCTATCATCAGCTAGATTGATCTATTGAGGAGGTGGGTATGAAGGCTGATTATAATATGATGGCTGGTTAAACTGACTAGGCTGACCATTATTATAGGCATAATTTTGATAATTTTGCTCAAGTGAAATTTGGGTCTGAGCCTGAGTCTGTTGGGATGTCCAAGAAAAATTAAAGTTACTCCAATCTGAATTATATGAATTTGAAAATGGATCATTAATCAATTTGGAGTATTCTTGAGCAGCTTGAACTTATTCTTGGATAAAATACGGAAACTGTGCAGTCATAGGATATTCACTTACATGATGGGTTGGACTAGCACAGATTGAATAATTCTCCTGATAATTAGAAGATGATGTGAATTGTGCAGGAGATTGTTGACCTAGGGTTAGGAGTTGATCTATTTTCTGAGCAAGAAGGTCAACTTTACCTAATTTTTGGATAATTAGATTCATATTAGCCTTTTGATTATTATGTTTAATGTGAATCAACCATTCAATTATGTTCAACTAAATCAGAAAAAATGATTTCCTACCATGCATGTATTAGTGTAACCCTAATGTATGGTTTAAAAATTTTTAGAATATTTTTTTTATTTTATTATTATTATTATTATTTTATTATATTAAAAATTAATTTTTTTAATTATTTTTATTTATTAATTTTAATTTATTTTAATTTAATTTAATTATTAATTTTTAGTTAGTTTAATTTTTATTTTATTTTATTTTTATTTTACTTTTTAGAGGAGTAAGAAAAAGAAAGAAAGAAGAGTTCTAAAGAAGAGGTCCTAAGGAGTCCTAGAACTAAGAAGAGAGAGAAGAATTAAGTTTAATTGGGTTTGATATTTGTTAGCAATCAAATTGGTCAATCAATCCTGACTAAAGGTTATCCTAGATCTAGACAGCTTCTAACTGTCAAGGTCACCTTCAAGCCCTCCAAGTGTAGGATTAGCCAATCAACTGGCCAGGTAAGTGTAAGGTTGGTGGGAGTCCCCCCGTTGCTTGCCTTAGACACCAATTGTGCTTGGCCAGGTAAGCGAACGGAACCAATTAGAAACCACCTTCCTTCGGGCCCAATGTCCCTGAACTACTTTCCTAGACACCAGTCAACTTGACTTATCCTAACCCGGTTCAACTCTTAGGATTCCTTGTCCTATTGAGCTCGAGTTCCTAGGGTTGATGTCTAATTGATTTTAAAATTAAAAGCTTAGGTCAATGCAGGATGTTGGTTGGTTGTTTGTAAAAAAAAAAATATTGGTTTCCCACCAAGTAACCGGGTCCCATTGCCTAAGTAAGTAATGATATTCGCGTCAAAAAGTGGGCAATGTAAAAATAAAAATTAATAAATGAAGGATGGAAGTAGCAATACACCTGCCTATATGAAAGTTTAGACAAATCAGAGATAAAAATGGAATAATTTAGAAAAAGTTCTGAAAAATTTAATGTTCTTTACTTAATTTTTCTATTGATAAGTATTAATACCCCAATGATATATCTCATTTAAGCTCTACTGAATATCAATGGCCATTTTGAAAATTGCTTAGGTAAAATTCGAAACTCTAAAGTTAAAAGGTATTTAAAACTAAATTCTTTCTTTACTCGAGGACGAGCAAAGCTTAAGTTGGGGGGTGTGATAAGCATCATAAATTCACCAATAAAAGTATTAATTTATTAATTAATTTATATTAATTTTTAAAAATTATTAATCAATTTATATATAATTTTTAAAAAATTCATATTTTTATTAATTAAAAAATTAATTAAAAAATAATAAAAAATAATAAAAAATAATAAAAATTAAAAAATAAAATTTTATGATCAATAGAAAGAGCTCATTTTTCTGATCACAACGAAATAAATTTCAAAAAAAATGAAGCTAAAATGGAAAAGATATGAATTTTTAAAAATATAAAATAAATAAAAATTAAATAAAAAAGAAAACGGCTCAGCCGGCTCCGCAAGCCGAGCCACTAAGCCAAGCCAAGCCATCAAGCTGACTCAGCCATTGAAGCCATCAACCGGTCCACGATCCAGACGTGGACCGCCAGCTCAGCAAAATCCGGCGAATCAGAGATTGCCACGTGGCGGACCTAGACCCTTAAAGGGTCTACAGAAATTTATCGCGGCTCACAGGGCAATCTGGTCATTTCACTCGATGACAGTAGCGCTGATTGGCTACGGTGTGCGGTGCGGCCGGTCCAATCGGTCCATGGGAATAGTAATTGCGCGATCGGACGGCTGCGGTTGATTGAGGTCATGATCGGACGGCGGTGGTGATTTCCAGGCTTGATTCAAATTCTATTAAGCGATCTGGCACGATCCAATGGCCAAAAAACCAAGTGATAAAGATCCGACGGTTCAGAATGCTGTCGACGATGATCGAGACTCCCGAAGCGCGATTTGCGGCCAGATTTCCTCGATCAAGCACGATCCAACGGCCAGAATTTAATCCGACTCGATCTGAGCTGATCTGCATCCAATTTTGATGATTTTTGGACCGTTGGATTCCCGTTAAACGGCTGAATTTTATCAAATTTACCAGAGTCATATCAGAGTAGTTTTGATTCAAATTTTATCTAAATTTCTTTGTATTTTGATGATTACAAAGGCTATTAGTCCCATATTGCCTTTAGAAAAAATATCCAGCCCTCCTAGCTCTATAAAAAGGACCCCAGGCCATCAGAAATTAATATCTCCAATCAAGGTGAAGCTTTGGTACAGGGCGAAGCTAGGCTATGGGTTAAAGGCTGCTTCGAAGCAACGGATGCCGAGAAGAAGAGCCGAGCTTCTACACCATCTTTCTGCCAATGCCGATCCAAGATCAAAGATCAGGCTATTTTATTTTATTTTATTCTTTTTAAATTCTATATATTTAAATTTTAAAATTTTAATTAATAAAAATTTTATTTTTTTGCACTTTAATTTCTTGCTTTTTATTTTTATTGTAATTTAATTTCTGCACTTTAAATTATTACTTTGCAAGTAGATGCTAAGATCTAACTAGTAGATCTTAGTACCAAATTTAAATTCCTGCATCTTTTAATTTTTATTTTCAATCTTCCGACTTTAGTTTTTATTTCAAAATTCAAATCATTTTCTTTTTCTTCTCAAAAAAATCAAAGATTTTAAATCTAAAAACACTACCTTCCCTGTGGATTCGACCCGACTCACTGCTATCTACGTATTTTCAATAATTTTAAGAAGTCGGATTAAACTGATAAACACGGTGTCTTAACGACAACATCGCATTCCTATCAAGTTTTTGGCGTCGTTGCCGGGGACCGCCAGCTTAGGTCAACATCGCATCCCTATCAAGTTTTTTTTTAGTTTCCAAGTACTTCTCACTGAGTAACCGGGCCTCTTTGCCTAAGCAAGCATTGAGTTTCACGTCAAAAGGTGGGAAGGACAAAGAAGCTCGTTGTAAAGCTAGTCTTAACTCGTAGCCTATTTGATTCGAGCTAGTAAGCCCAAGGGGTATTCTATACCTAGTGCCAAGCCAACTGGTTTGGGAGTCATTGGCCCAAGACTCGCTACATGGATCAAATAAAAAGCTTAAGGAGTTAAGACACTCAAAAGTGGTACAACATTAAAAAAAAAAAAAAAAAAAAAAAAAAAAAAAAAAAAACATTGGTTTTCCACCAAGTAACCGGGTCCCGTTGCCTTAAGTAAGCAATGATATTCGCATCAAAAAGTGGGCAATGTGAAAATAAAAATTAATAAATGAATGATGGAAGTAGCAATACACTTGCCTATATGAAAGTTTAGACAAATCAGAGATAAAAGTGGAATAATTTAGAAAAAGTTCTGAAAAATTTAATGTTCTTTACTTAATTTTTCTATTGATAAGTATTAATACCCCAATGATATCTCTCATTTAAGCTCTACTGAATATTAATGGCCATTTTGAAAATTGCTTAGGTAAAATTCGAAACTCTAAAGTTAAAAGGTATTTAAAACTAAATTCTTTCTTTACTCGAGGACGAGCAAAGCTTAAGTTAGGGGGTGTGATAAGCATCATAAATTTATCAATAAAAGTATTAATTTCTTAATTAATTTATATTAATTTTTAAAAATTATTAATCAATTTATATATAATTTTTGAAAAATTTATATTTTTATTAATTAAAAAATTAATTAAAAAATAATAAAAAATAATAAAAATTAAAAAATAAAATTTTATTATCAATAGAAAGAGCTCATTTTTTTTATCACAACGAAATAAATTTCAAAAAAAATGGAGCTAAAATGGAAAAGATATGAATTTTTAAAAATATAAAATAAATAAAAATTAAATAAAAAAAGAAAACGGCTCAGTCGGCTCCGTAAGCCGAGCCACCAAGTTAAGCCGAGCCACCAAGCCAAGCCAAGCCATCAAAGCTGACTCAGCCATTGAAGCCATCAGCCGATCTACGATCCAGGCGTGGACCGCCAGCTCAGCAAAATTCGGCGAATCAGAGCCTGCCACGTGGTGGACCTAGACCCTTAAAGGGTCTACAGAAATTTTTCGCAGCTCACAGGGCAATCTGGTCATTTCACTCGGCAACAGAAGCGTTGATTGGTTGCGGTGTGTGGTGCGGTCGGTCTACGCGGTCCATGGGAACAATGATTGTGCGATCGGACGGGTGCGGTTGATTGCGGTTAAGATTGGACGGTCAGCATTTTTTTCGATTACCGATTTCACTCGGATCACCATCGGATGGCAGCGCCTGATTCCAGCTTCGATCCAATGGTTCAGAATGCTCCCGGCGGTGATCAGGACTCCCGAAGCGCGATTTGCAGCAGATTTCCTCGATGAAGCACGATCGGATGGCTAGAATTTAATCCGATCCGATCTGAGTTGATCTGCATCTGATTTTGATGATTTTTGGACCGTTGGATTCCTATTGAATGGCTAGATTTTATCAAATTTATCAGAGTCATATCAGAGCTATTTTGATTCAAATTTTATCCAAATTTGTTTGTATTTTGATGATTACAAAGGCTATTAGTCCCATATTGCCTTTAGAAAAAATATCCAGCCCTCCTAGCTCTATAAAAAGGACCCCAGGCCATCAGAAATTAACATCTCCGATCAAGGTGAAGCTTTGGTACAGGGCGAAGTCAGGCTATGGGTTAAAGGCTGCTTCAAAGCAATGGATGTCGAGAAGAAGAGCCGAGCTTCTACACCATCTTTCTGCCAATGCCGATCCAAGATCAGAGATCAGGCTATTTTATTTTATTTTATTCTTTTTAAATTCTATGTATTTAAATTTTGAAATTTTAATTAATAAAAATTTTATTTTTTTTGCACTTTAATTTCTTGCTTTTTATTTTTATTGCAATTTAATTTCTGCACTTTAAATTATTGCTTTGCAAGTAGATGCTAAGATCTAACTAGTAGATCTTAGTACCAAATTTAAATTCCTGCATCTTTTAATTTTTATTTTCAATCTTCCGACTTCAGTTTTTATTTCAAAATTCAAATCATTTTTTTTTTCTTCTCAAAAAAATCAAAGATTTTAAATCTAAAAACACTACCTTCCCTGTGGATTCGACCCGACTCACTACTATCTACGTATTTTCAATAATTTTAAGAAGTCGGATTAAACTGATAAACACGGTGTCTTAACGACAATATCGCATCCCTATCAAGTTTTTGGCACCGTTGCCGGCAATGGCGCCAAAAACTTGATAGGGCAATGGCGCCAAAAACTTGATAGGGATGCGATGTTGTCGTTAAGACATCGTGTTTATCAGTTTAATCCGACTTCTTAAAATCATTGAAAATGTATAGATAGTAGTGAGTCGGGTCGAATCCACAGGGAAGGTAGTATTTTAGATTTGAAATCTAAAACTTTTGAAAAGAAAAGAAGAAAAGGATTTGAGTTTTCAGAATCAAAAGTGAAGTCGGAAAATTAAAAGCAAAAATTAAAAGGTGCAGAAATTTAAATTTGGTACTAAGATCTATTAGTTAGATCTTAGCATCTACTTGCAATAAAATAAAAAGTAATAATTAAAATATAGAAATTAAATTATAATAAAAATTAAAAGCAAGAAATTAAAATATAAAAATAAAACTTTTATTAATTAAAATTTTAGAATTTAAATACATAGAATATAAAAAAAATAAAATAGCCTGATCTCTGATCTTGGATCGGCATTAGCAGAAAGATGGTGTAGAAGCTCGGCTCTTCTTCTTGGCACCCGTTACTTTGAAGCAGCCTTTAACCCATAGCCTGGCTTCGCCCTGTACCAAAGCTTCACCTTGATCGGAGATGTTGATTTCTGGAGGCCTAGGGTCCTTTTTATAGAGCTAGGAGGGCTGGATATTTTTTCTAAAGGCAATATGGGACTAATAACCTTTGTAATCATAAAAATATAAAGAAATTTGGATAAAATTTAAATCAAAATAGCTCTGATATGACTCTGATAAATATAATAAAATCTAGCCATTCAACAAAAATCCAGCGGTCCAAAAATCATCAAAATCGGATGCAAATAAGCCCAGATCAGGTCGGATTAATTTCTGGCCGTTGGATCGCGCTTGATGGAGGAAATCTGGCCGCAAATCATGCGCCTGAGAGTTTGATCGCCATCGAGAGCTTTCTGGACCATCGGATCATCGTCTGGATTGAGCGCTGCCGTCCGATGGTGATCCGCATGATGTTTGTGTCTGAATAAAATTCGGAAGCAACCACAGCCATCCGATCCTGACCGCAAACAACCACATCCGTCCGATCACGCAATAACTGTTCCCATGGACCACATGGATCGGCCGCACCGCACACCGCAACCAATCAGCGCCGCTATTGTCGGATGAAAAGACTAAATTACCCTTGTGAGCCGCGATAAATTTCTGTAGACCCTTAAGGGGTCTAGATCCACCACGTGGCAATTTCTGATTCGTCGGAATTTGCTGAGCTGGCGGTCCACGCCTAGATCATGGATCGGCTGATGGCTTCAATGGCTGAGTCGGCTTTGATGGCTTGGCTTGGCTTGGTGGCTCGGCTTGCGGAGCCGGCTGAGCCATTTTCTTTTTTATTTAATTTTTATTTATTTTATATTTTTAAAAATTCATATCTTTTTCATTTTAGCTCCGTTTTACTTGAAATTTATTTTGTTGTGATTAAAAAAATGAGCTCTTTCTATTGATAATGAAATTTTATTTTTTTAATTTTTATTATTTTTTAATTAATTTTTTAATTAATAAAAATATGAATTTTTTAAAAATTATATATAAATTGATTAATAATTCTTAAAAATTAATATAAATTAATTAATAAATTAATACTTTTATTAATAAATTTATGATGTTTATCAGCTTGTCCCCTCACTAGAATTTGGAAAGGAGGGGGCACACGCCTAGGATGGTGTGTGTCCATGGATAGGGATGCTTGGAGTCCCATACGGATGGGACTCTAGGTTGCTTCTTAGATTCAAACTAGGTGACACTTACCTATAGACTTTGATCGATCTAAGACACCAATTAAGAATGAATCTATGGGGCTCTCATCTGATTAGATCAGGTGATATCGTTCCATCAATCAGATTTAGATCTAATTGCACGAAGCAATGTGATTGGCTGGAATGATGCAGCACTACATGGCGCAGCAGGATCTATAAATAAACCCTATCTACGCCCAACCAAAAGAGAGTTCCTCCTAGCCATGCCTTAAGGCTGCCCCTCTTCCTCCTCCATACCATCTTCTAATCCTCTCTCTCTCCTCTCCACGCCCAAGGGAAGTTGGGCACGAGTTTGGTGCAATTCAGGCAATCAAAAGGCGACGATAAAGCAAGAAGGCAGCCTTGCTACAAGAGACAGCAGCACATCTTCAAAAAAAGTTTTGAAAATCCTCTAAATTAGATCCAGATCTAATTTTTGAAGAAAAAAAGAGAAGGAGAAGATCTCCAGATCCAACCCAAGTGGATATCGGTAGAGGTCAGGCACTTACGTGGCTAGATCCAGAACCTCAGGCAATCAGCAGGATCATCAACGGGTAATCAGATTACCCAATATCAAGGTAACATTAATTTAAATTTAATTTAATTTAATTTTTTTATTTATTAGATCATAAAATTAGATCTAAAAAATGTGAGATTTGATTTGGATCTAAGAAGAAATTTTTGAAATATGCCTTTTGATCCAATCAGATTTGCACGAATCTGATCCGAAAAAATCTAATTTTCCTCTTTCAATGCCATGGTAAGAAACCATCTCTTGGTTACCTCAAGATTTGCGGATGTCTGGCTCATGCCAAGCGATAGTATATGAACAAGTTAGAGGCTAGGTCACTTAGGACTTATTTTATAGAAAATCCTAAGGAATCGATGGGGTACTATTTCTATCTTCCAGAGGATCTCAATGTGATTGTGAACCATCATGCCATCTTCTTGAAAAAGAAGTTTATCTAAAATGGAGGTAGTGAGAGAAGATTGAACTTGAAGAAAAGTCTTTGAAGAGCATCGAGTCCAAGAGCCTAAACCCAGTTGTGAGCTAGTAGATGTGGTACCTCCACCTTGTAGATCAAATAGGGTCTTCCATCCTCCAAAAAGATACTTCGATATAATTATAGAAGATTTAGAGGAAGCTTTCCTAGTAGGAGATAGGGAAATTAGGAATGATCCCAAAACCTATGATGAAGCGATGTTAGATGTAGATGTTAGAAAATGTATCCTAAAGTCAAGCATCTAAGTAGTAGATGATTGAAATTAGTATATGAATTATCTAATAATAATAGTAATTTAGCTATTTCATCATAAATGTTCGATCTTCCTTAAATGAACTCCTAAATTATGATGAAGTTCTTAGAACCACAATCAATCGATAAAGGAGGATTTATCGAATGGTTCTTAAATTATTCACGATCAAATGATAAGTTATTAACAAGGATGATAACTTATCGATTGTAGGTCGCTGTATGCCATATGCATTGCTTATCCTTATAACCAAGTAGTGTGGAGACACTGGTATGGCATCTAGGTGAGATGTAGGAGTACATCTACACTGAACGTGATCAATGTAGCACTCTACTATCAAGAATAGCTAGCTAAGGCCAATGGGTATAAGTATCCCTCCAATCTGAGATCGCCATGGTGACTTGCGAGCAACTCACTATACTTTGGTGCTAAACTGCCTGTATTTCTAATATAGATGATGGAAGATTTTTAGGTACAATCAATTACTTGTAGAGTCGGTGTGTCAGTCAAGATGGGATTGACTACTCCTAATTAACTTTAGGAAGAGAATGTCTCACTATGTTTCAATTTAGCAAAACCTAGGCCTGGGTAATCCTCGTGAGGTGTCATGGGATTTGCACAATTTTGAGATACAATAGAAATGATTTGTATGAGTGTTTGACAAAATACCCAAAATCATCTTGAGCATTATTGATCATAGGGATGAATTATATGGTAACCATGGGCCAGGGTTCTAAGAATGTTGCTTTGCATATATTTGATCTATCCAGACATTGGGAATCATTGCTAGATGGTAACTTTGATTGGTATGAGAATTGATTTTTATACTACTAGCTTAGGTTCGAACCTATGGGATCACACATATTAGAGATTGTAATCTAATCGGATGGTTAATCGATGATTGAGAATCGTTTCAAGGTCAAACATTCAATGCGATTGATGTTTGATCTAATGCAAGTGTTGTAGGAGGATCAATTAGCAATTGGATTGCTAATTGGCTCAATTTGATTGAACAATTAGGCTAAGATCAAGTCTAATTGAATTAGATTTAATTAGAATTAATTTTGATTTAATTAGATTAAGTCTAATTGATTTATTGGATAAATCAATTGCAAGGAAAGAATAATTTCTTGTTTGACTAAGACTTGGGGCACCTGATTGACTTAGGATTTAAATCAGATTTAAATCTTAATTTAATCTATTTAATTAGGCTCCTAGTTGGATTAGAATCATCATTAATTAGATTACATTTAATCTAACTTAAATAAAATTTAAATTATATTTAAAATAATTTTGACCTAGTCAAATAAGAGTAGTCCCAGTTGGACTAGGACTCTCTCACTTTCACTTGCACCTAAGAAAGCCCACATCATATTTTAATTCTAATTTTTTTTTTATAATTTTCATGCCTAAGAAATGATTTCCCATACCCCATTATCTTAAGAATTAGATTTAAATTTGATTTGGTCAAAATTAGAAGGAAGTTGAAAATTGCTTCCTACTCGGAAGAGTCTTCTTTGACCCAAACTCATCCCTCCCATGTGCGCCAACTCTACCCACACCATTTTATCTTATTCGGCCCTTTTTTCCTTAGTTTTGTGCATGAGAATCAGTGGTATCAGAGCATCTAGGTTCTATTAAAATATGTTTATGTATGCTTTAGATTAAATCTAAAAATTAAAGTTAATTAAACATCATACATACTGCCATAAGGTTGTCCTGTTGTAAGGTTAACCCCTTACAATGAAAAGGTTGTCCTAGCATGTGCTGATCTAAATCAAAATCATGAATTATTTAGATTAGATCTAAAAAAATTTATGATTTAATTTTTTGATTTAAATCTAAAATTTAATAAATATTAGATTTATTTTAGATTATTTAGATTAGATCTAAATAATATCAGGATTGCACATACTGCCATAAGGTTGTCTTGCTGTAAGATTTATCCCTTGCAGTGGAAAGGTTATCCTAATATGTACTGATCCAAAAAATTTAAATCATAAATATGTTAGATGAGATCTAAAATAATTTATGATTTATTTTTAGATTTTAAATCTAATTTTAAATGATTTATGATCTGATCAACATGATGTATTTTATGTTTAGATCTAATCCTCCTATTACATATGTTGATATGTAATTTTTGTTTTGAATCTACAATGTATATGTATGACATATTTATTTTGTAGAAATTAAATCATGAACTTACTTTCTACAAAACCCTAGATTTGAAATCCTAGGACATGATCTAAACAATGAAACAAATCAAATCTAAAACTATATATTGAATATGATTCAATACAATTTGAATATATTTCAAACAATAAAATTAGAAACTAGTTCTGAGACTCCATAAACCTAAACCCATAAGACTTGAACTTAATTGAGAATTAAGTAATTGTTTAGGATCTAGGTTTGTGATTTGAAGATCATAAGATAATTTCATAAAACATGGGTTAAAGGAAAATGGGTTAGCTTTGATCAGGTCCTTAACTGGGTTAGACCTAGGGTTAGATTAAATATGGACATAGTTAAGAAATTGATCAGACCTAATTAATAGTTAATTTGGATTATGTCATTTCTATAGATCACTTCAATAGTTGTAGCTGATTAAAGTTCAGACATCTAACAAATGGATGCTGATCATGGCTCAATTGTCGAGTCTGAGTCTTTAGATAGACCAAATCAAAACTGATAAATCAATTGATATCTAAGGTAAGTCTGGCATCCTAGATCGGTGGTTTTTAATTGGCAGCCTGCTTACCTGGCTATTTATGATGGTGTCTAAGGCAAGCCTTGGCAGACCCTTCCATCGATCTCACTTACCTAGCCAATATGGTTAATCAAGTTTTTGATTAGGTTGCTCATTGATTCATGCTAGCCCATATCACATAGAAAATCAGTGAGATTAATTTTATCCAGTGAGACTGATTTAGGTGCCCATGGATCGTAATTGATCCTAGTCCTCATCAGTGACTTACGAAGTCAGTCGGAGGACTTGACTTGAAGTCAGTGGAAGCAAATTGGTCCATGTCCTTTCTATCCTTAAATCACTAATAATTTAAATTTTTTAAAATTATTAGATTCTTAAAATGACAAAGTTATGGGGATAACAATGTCATAGCCTCCCATTAAGGTGTTTGATAATGGGTCCATTAACTTAATAATCATTGGAGGCTCAAAGGTCTAGTGCTTGTTGACTAATGGAATTATCATCCATCATATGATGACTTGGATGTGTCTCTCTAATGGTGGTTGGATTGGCCAACCAAAGTTGGGCCTGATCATTCATTGATTGGATGTGCCAAGTATGGTCATGTTAATGGTTGGACATAACTGGACCCTTTTCTGAGAAAGCCAAAGCCAACTGATCAGGATCTGAGGCAATTAAAATTACTAAAAATTATTTTGAGAAATAATTGATTATGAACCTATCCTTAGATGTACATGGGTGGGCCAACCAAAGTTGGGCTCATGTAAAGTCTATGTGGATTCTAGTACCTACTAGGGAATTAAAGTAATTCCTTGAATTGGAGGTAGAGGCTACTAGTTTGAATAACATAGTGGAAGAACCTTTAGACTAAAGTCCAAGTCCTTAGGCTTAAAATGATTCATATACAATAGGTCATTGTTCTCTATTAAGGCTAAATCCTAATTGCTCCTATCACTGTTAGACAGTGAAGACTTATGGACCCAACTTTGATAATCAGTATCAAAAGTTGAATATTGGTTCAACAGTACGAATGGATTCATATTGGAGTTTCTGAGCCCAATCAAAATAATTAGTCCAAGATTAATCCAAATCAGGCATAGTACTTTTAATGTCTAAAATAGGATCATAGGAAGAAGATTTGTCTTGCTTTCCTTGATCATAACAGGCTGAACAAGATAAAGGAGCAAAAGTTGCTCATTAAAGACATTATATGATAACACCTTAAAACTTCTCTGTATGTAATTCTACTACTTGGGCATTAGATATCAGTGGTCTTATGCAATTTGTTGCAAGGACTTAAGGTAACTAGAATATACACACCCTAGTTAGATTATGTCATGGATGTCTATGTTTGGCATTACAGGCTTAGTCATATTGACAAGAATAGGATAAAAGGGTTAGCTTGAGAGGAAAATCTTAATATCAATGATTGTGAATCATTGATAGTCTATGAATCTTGTCTTCTTGGGAAGATGACAAAGTCACCTTTTACTAAAAAAGGTGAAGGAGCCGATAACGTTCTAAGTCTCATACATAGTGATGTATGTGGACCTTGAACTTAAGTGTCAAAGAAAGACATTAATATTTTATTACAGATGATCTATCTGGGCATGGGTACGTCTACGATAAATCATTTGAAATATTCAAAAGATTCAATAATGAAAAAGAAAAACAAACTGGATAAGATATTAAAACTCTTCGATCAGATCGAGGAGGTAAATACTTATCCAATAAGTTTGTGACATATCTAGGAGAGAATAGGATTCTCTCTCAGTGGATTCCTTTTTAAAACAAGTGTATCTAAAAGAAGAAATTAAACTTTGTTAGATATGATTCAATCCACAATAGGGTATACTTGTCTGTCTGTTGCAGGGTTGTGCTCTTGTGACTATTTTTTTTACTTTGAAAATTTATACCAAGTTAATTTGTTGCATTGACTCCATATGGGATATGGATCAGACGTAGACCTAGACTCTTTCACTTTTGGGTTTGGAGTTGATCAGCCTATGTCGTATATTTGCACATAAATAAACTTGGATCCTGGTCCAATAAGTGTTTAAGGATTATTAATTCTGCTATGCTAAAGAACATAAGATGTTCATCAGTACTAGGGCATTCCTTTTGGAAAAGAGTTTCTTAGAAAAGAAAATGATGCCTATCAAATTGAACTTATAAAAGTTTGACTAATAGAAAAGAACCGATGTTATCTGATAAACCTACAGAACTGAATTTGATCAGATCAAATTTGGAGTCCATTAAAGTATCACCTTTAAGGAGATCCAGTAGAGTACCGTGTTAGTCGGATAGATTCTTTAGTGTCTAGGTCCGGGATGGCGATCATGTTGAGCTCAATGAAAATAATAAGGATCCAATCACCTATAAGGATACAGTGCAGTGGCCTAATTCTGAGAAGTGGCTTGGAGCCATATGATCCAAATTGAAGTCTATGAAAATCAATAGTATATGGACACTAGTTGATCACCAAAAGGGATAAAATCCATTGGGTGTAAATGAATTTTTAATAGGATCAGAGTAGCACAGACAGAAAGATAAGGACCTATAAAGCCCATCTGAGTATCATCTCTGAGTTTGAACATACATTCTGAATGTATATCTTAGTTATGAACAAAGACAAACCCTACACTTATTATTGGGCAAAATGTTTTATAGTGTTATTACTTATGATGTTTGAGGATGAAATTCCCTTACCTTTGTACCTTCATGACATCAACGATTGACGTTTAGATGAAGACCTTTGATTATCTTTTCTTATATATTTTTTTTATGTTTCTCTCTTCTTATTTTATTTGTGATTTTTATATGATAAAAATCTAAGAGAGAGAGAGGATTTGGGTGTGGGGATGAGTGCTCCAAGTTGTTGGGACATGGTGTTAATTTTTGGATATGATCTGATCATGTCCTGGTGAGAGAAGGAGAAGAGAAGAAAGGTCTTCTCTTAGGGGTTCTTAGAGAATCATTCCTCTCTAATTTTTGCAGGATTTTTATTCATACAAAAATCCCACAAAAATTAGAGAGGAATAGTTCTCTAAGAAACCCTAAGAGAAGATCTTTCTTCTCTTCTCCTTCTCTCATCAGGACATGATTAGATCATGTCCAAAAATTAATGCCATGCCCCAACAACTTGGAGCACTCATCCCCACACCCAAATCCTCTCTCTCTCTTAGATTTTTATCATATAAAAATCATAAATAAAATAGGAAGAGAGAAGCATAAAAGAAAAATATAAGAGAAGACAATCGTCTCTTATCTTGTCTCTTCAAGACATCAACCTTTGATGTCTTAATTGAGGGCTCTTCTCCAAGAATCAGTAGTTACACAAAAAAATAAGTTGGAGGGGCATCCAAGAGTTGGACGCCCCATTGAAGTCCTCCTTTGACTAGGTTTTGACCTAGTCTTGCAATAAAAGGTGGATGCCTCTTATGAGATGATTTTAGGATGTAAAAAATCTTAAAAAAATTATAAAAAATCAGAGGAGAAGGAGGAGAAGGCATGGAGAATTTGTGGTGCCAAGATTCTTAGAGAAGAGCCCTCAATTAAGACATCAAATATTGATGTCTTGAAGAGACAAGTTAAGAGAAGATTGTCTTCTCTTATATTTTTCTTTTATGTTTCTCTCTTGCTATTTTATTTATAATTTTTATATGATAAAAATCTAAGAGAGAGAGAGGATTTGGGTGTGGGGATGAGTGCTCCAAGTTGTTGGGGCATGATGTTAATTTTTGGATATGATCTGATCATGTCCTGATGAGAGAAGGAGAAGAGAAGAAAGGTCTTCTCTTAGGATTTCTTAGAGAACCATTCCCCTCTAATTTTTATGAGATTTTTGTCTGAATAAAATAAAAAATCTTAGATCTAGAAACTTAAAAAAAATCCTAGAGAAGAAGGTCTCCTCTTGTCCTAGCATAGAGATATTTTCAGGACATCAACCGTTGATGTCCTGAAGGAGAAGATTTATCTTTTCTTAGGATTTATTTTTTCTTGATTTTATTTTTTGATTTATGGGAGATCCAATTGTTGGATTTTTTTTTCATTTTTCCTCATGTTCTTCATCTTTTGGATTGTCCAAGAGATTTGAAGAATATGTATTTGATTAACCATCAGGAGGGATCCACAAGAAGCTAGCACTTCGAGTGGATTTTCATTCGACGAACCTCCGATCTATGTTACAAGTTTGTGTAGATCACCTGTAGAAATTGAATGCATGTGAGACTCCAAAGGTAAAATAGATTCAACCATAGAGTTTTTGACCCATGCAAAGGTAAGAGATATGATCTCTTGGTGACCTAGATGCAATCTAGGATTAGATCTAGAATTATTCTAGATCTAATCCTAGATTGCATCTAGGTCACCAAGAGATCATATCTCTTACCTTTGCATGGGTCAAAAACTCTATGGTTGAATCTATTTTACCTTTGGAGTCTCACATGCATTCAATTTCTACAGGTGATCTACACAAACTTGTAACATAGATCGAAATCAATACTACTCATGATTAATTTAATTTTAGATTTATATTTGCATTATAATATATTATAGATCCTTGATGTAAGGTTTTGTAATTTGATTACATGCATTTGTAGATTAAATAGTTTAATCTGTGTCTTCCGCTGCTCTTTATTTCAAAAAAGTTTTAAAATCTATGCATGAAATCCTACATGTTTTCTATCAGTAGACTCCGAGAAGTGGATGGAAGCAATGAAGTTAGAAATTGACTACATGCATTCCAACCAAATATGATCCTTGGTAGATCCACTTGAAGATTTTGTACTTAGTAGGTGTAAATGGATCTATAAAAGAAAAATTGGATCCACTTGCGAAGGCATTGACTATCAGGAGATCTTTTTGCTAGTGGCTATGTTGAAATCCATCCATACTTTGCTTGCAATTATAGCCTATTATGATTATGTGATTTGGCAGATGGATATGAAAACTGTCTTTCTAAATGACTATCTTAAGAAAGGTATCTATATGGAGTAGCCTATGGGTTTTATATCTAGTGATAATGATCATAAAGTCTGCAAGCTGCAAAGATCCATTTATAGACTTAAGCAAGCATCCTGGAGTTGGAACACTCACTTCAATGATGTGATCAAATCATTTGATTTCATAAAAAATGATAAGGAGCCATTTGTATACAAAATGGTCAGTTGGAGCACTATCACATTCCTAGTATTATACGTGATAACATCCTCTGATGCTGGATGGGTATGCAATTGAAGATGCAACAAACTTATTTATTTATTTAGCAATCAAAATGATAAATAGAAGCAAATCTAATAAGATCTAAACTTTCAAGAAAGAAAAGTATTGATTAAAGCAAATAGATCTTCCTAGCATATATAGCTATCCCTTTTAGTTTTTTAGAATCTAGGAACGAAGGCAATTAAAAATTTTCTTTCTTGATTAGGCTTCGCAATTCAGATTCAGATCTAAAAAAATTTAAGAAAATAAATTTTACTTACCAACAATAATGATCTCCTTAATAGATCTATGAAGATTCTGCTCAGATGATCTCTCAATTCGATCTTAGAGAAATTAGGTTGTTGCAGGTGGTTGCGATCCCAATCTATGAAAGAACTTCATGAATTCAGAATCAAGACACCTTCAAGCATTACTCCGGATTGATATCTCAGATAGTAGATGGCGTGTGGAGGGGTGGTGTTTTTGATCTTGATGCAGGGATGAATTCCGAAGCAGAGAGAGACAAACTCAGAAGAAGTGAGGAAGAAACCAAGAGGGGAGAATGAGGATTTCTAGATTAGAGAAGAAAGCAATAGCTTTAATTTTTTTCATTCATTTCCATTGTCCCTTAAGAGCTTTAATGTGTAAGTATTTATAGATAAGATAATAAGAGTTTAAAATAATTCAAACACTAATAATTTAAAATAAATCAAACTTTAACAAGCTAATCATGTTGGTGGCGCCATCTTGTGATAAACTTGTACCACGTCTCTCACCAATCAAGAATTTCCATGTAGACAATTTTAGGCTAATCTTTTAAGACTTCTTCATGGCATAGGCTAGGAAATTGAGATTCTCCTTTGGGCAGCATCAGAGATCCATCAAGGCTCCAATTTGAGTGATTATGCGGTGCAAAGTTGGCATTCAAGTGGCACATGTAACAGTCCAAAATAGTAGCTACTAACATACTAAAACTAATTTATTAAAGTATGAGAATTCTTATTGATGCAGTTAGATCTGGCTTAGTCAAGCTAGATGGTGGCTTGTGAACTAGTGCCCGTACCAATTTTCCTAAGGTGGGAAAACCTTGGCTCCAATGAGTACTGTCCATGGTGTCTCTGAAATTGTTCAAGCTGATCTAGATCAATTTATGCAACTCCTCTCAGGTAATCCATACATTCTCAAGTTCAGGTCGGCCTTGCAATTAGACTAGATATCATTGATATCCATGCCTTTTAGTTGACACAACCTGCTCATCTAAAATCTTATCAATGCGATCATATTCTCTTGGGATAATGGGTGGTGGGCACTTAGGATGGGATTCACTCTCAAGAAAAGGATCTATTAGGAGTAAAATGACCCCTACCGAAGTTCTTAGCCGAAGTCCTTAACTGTCGACCTCCTTCTTGTTAGAATTCATCGATCCCCTTAGCAACAAGTTCATACTATAAAACCTCTCAAAAGCACACAGAAGTCCGGCGACACAATCCTGAATGGTGAAAGAGAACTGTTGTTATACTAACCTTGCCTTTTGACTAAAAATAAATGATAGGCTCAAGGCCTGGCCGCACTGCTTCCAGATGAACTCATCCAATCACATCCCTTTCAGGCGAACTCCTCCGATTGCACTCCTTCTTAACACACTCCATTTAGTCATGCTTCCTTCAGCCGAGGTCCTCCTATTCGAATATCTTTCAAGATGAGCTTCTCCCAGCTAGTAGCAAACCTACTTAATCCATGTTACGCCTGTCAGTTGGAGCCATCCAAAAGGACCCCATCAAATCACAACAACTGCTCCACATAGGACGGAACATAGAACTTCAAGTCTCAATTTAGGAGGCATCTACTTGCACACGATCCAAGAGGCTTCTGAATTTCTTAAAGCCACTGGACATTGCCCCCAACGGACCTTGGTTGATCACTAGTTTACTGCATATACTAAAGTCTTCATCCTACGTCCAAGCTTCAGCCAATGGATCTCAACCACTAGTAAGTAGCGACAAATGACAACTCACCCTCTATAACAAACTCCATGTGTCCTAAACGGCCTACTACCAGATGGTTATGACTGTCACTATCAATTTGTTACATGCTCTGTCTATAAAAGAGATCTTCCAAATATGTTTTCATCTAAGCTCTCTCCTCCTTTCCATCACTCTACTTCTCTATTTTTTGAGCACTCTATTCCAGTTGACTGGAGAACTGACTTGAATATTGGAGGGTCCTACCAGAGCCACCCATCTCTAATTTAGACTTTATTTTGCAGATCCCATTAGTGACCTCATCTTTTCAACTCCAGCTACCTCTAGCATCCTCATAGATTTTCGCACTAATAGGATCGATGCTAGAGAAAGAGAATTATGAGCCTTTGTTCTAAAAAGAGTGCTCAGTCAATTTTGTTTACTTTCTACTTTTAATCCTTTAGGATCCATCTCCATTTGATCTCTTTCAATCTTAGAAATGCCTCCAAAGAAGACAACTACCAGGTGATCCACCACCTCCGCCATCAGATCTGAGCCAGACCCACTCGCTCCAATACCATCACCGACACCTCAAGCTCCTCAAATGGTGGCCATGGTGGATCTGGAGCAGTTCAACCTACTGATGCAGCAGGTTCGAGGCCTCACCAAAATGGTGTAAGCCATATAGTAGCCCCCGATGGCAGTTTAGCTAGAAAACCTCCAGCCAGAGCTTTAAGAATAAGCATCAAGAAGGGCAACCTAGGTTAGCAGACCTGTTACCCCCGAAAAAGGAAACTAGAGAGTAGAGAGCCCCTGCTCCGATCATGATTCTTCTCTGGAGGAGACTTTTCCTATCTACAACCAGCAGCCCTTTGAGATCCATGGTCGAGATGATGCTCTCAATCAAAAACTCTAGGACAAAAACTAGTGGATTGAGGAGCTCCGCCATCCCGCCCCGGTCCACCATGATGACATCTTCATCGATCCTCCCTTCTTCGCCAAGATCATGCAGGAGCCCATCCTGCCAAACTTCAAACTTTTCTAATTCAAGAGTTACGATCAAACTTCTGATCTAGTCAATTATCTTAAGGCCTTTCGAATGATGATACTGCTCCATGGCACACTGAATGCCATTCTATGCCTAGCTTTTTCATCTATCCTGAAGGAAGTAGCAAGAAACTGGTACTCGAGCCTTAAGTCGGGTATGATCTTTTCTTTTGACCAAATGAGCCATTAGTTTATAGCTCATTTCATAAGTAGTCAATGTTCAAGATGAGACTTGAACTTCCTCATCAATACAAAGCAAAAAGAAGGAAAATCTTGAAGGAAAAATCCAATTTTTTAGATCAGGTTCGTTCAGATCTGATAGGATCAAGAGAGATATTTCAAAAATTTATCTCTTGGATCTAAATTAGATCTGAGATTTTTCAGATTTGATATTATTGATCTAATAAAAGAAAATAAAATAAAAATAAAGGATAGATTAAATCTAAATTAATTTTATCTTATAGCGGGTAATCAAATTATCCTATGATGATCCTGATGTCTTCCACAGATTCTGAATCTAGCCATGTATGCGCCTGGCCTATACTGATATCCACTTGGATAGAAACTGAAGATCTTCTCCTTCTTTATCACTTCTCCAAATATCAGATCTAGATCTAATTTGGAGGATCTTCAAAACTCCTTTTGAAGATCGGGTGTCCTCTTTTGCAGTAGTGTTGCCTTCTTTCTTTCTCATCGCCTTTCTCTTGCTTGGATCGCACCAAACTGAAGCCCAAAGGTCCTTGGGCGTGGATAGGACAGAGAGGACCTAAAGATGGCATAGAGGAGGAAGAGGAGCAGCCTTATGGCATGGGCAATGGGCTAGGGATCTAAATCCTAGGCACAAATAGGGTTTATATAGACCCTATTGTGCTATGCAGTGCCACATCATCCCGACCAACTAGGTCGCTTCGTGCAATCAGATCTAAATCTGATTAATGGAATGACATCACCTAATCTAATCAGATGAGAGCCCCTCTCAAACATCCCTAGATGATGCCAAGACTGATCAAAGTCTAGTCTTGAGTGCCACCTAGGTAGAAACCCCGAAGCAACCTGGAGTCCCAAAAATGGGACTCCAGGCATCACAATCCATGGGCGCATGCCTCCTTAGGAGTGCGCCCCTTATCCTCCTTCCTTTTAGTAGGTGGACTGGTCCAAATGTTCTCTCCTATGATTGTTTGACACATGTGCGCCCCTTATCCTCCTTCCTTTTAGCAAGTGGACTGGTCCAATTGTTCTCTCCTATGATAGTTTGACACATGGGCAATGTCTAAGTGTCAAAGATTAAGATTTGACCAAAGTCAAAAGACAAGATTTAGCAGGTGATGAAAAATGGTAGGTATTATCTCAAATTTATTTCATAAATTAAGACAACCCTTTTCTGATCTAGACAAACTTCAGTCAGACCAAGTAAAGGTACCTGAGTGAGCCCAAATATATTTGGCTCAGTTGAAATAACTTTTAATGATAATTAAAGAAGAATATTAGGCTCAATCATGTGCTAGCATGATTTTCTTGAACCTAATTGAATCTAATTCAAATCAATTGACCTGGGTTAGTCCAATTGATGATATCCAGATCCAAACCCCTGTTTGTGTGATCCTATTAGGTTCAGTTCTATATGGCAATGAGGATATATCATGATCTCTATCATCGACATCATCAAAATACCTTTTGATGGATCAGAACTTTTTTGATTCAGATACAGCTAGATATGATCGATCATCTAAATCATTCTAATTGCTCTCCAAAATCCACCAGATGACATCCTAGCAGTATATGGTGGCAATCCCATCAGAGCTGAATGCAAACCTCTTGGTGCAGCTACCTTGTATGGTTAAGTTCTTCTATCTTGAGCTCCCGATCAGAATTAGGGTTAAGGTGAACTCGTCAAACCCTAGTCTCTGTCATATGATGTAATCATTCGATTCAAGTCCAATGTGAAAATCCTTAAATAGAAACTCTTTCTATTATTTCACTCTACCATGGCCATGGGCTTATCAACTTGATTCTCATGATCATCATAGGGCTACTCCTCTATCCACCGAGGTAGATAGATTTCCATCTTGATGCAATCCAGTTCCTACAATGAACATGCTATAGCCAACATACACCTCAGGGTTCCATATGGCTAGGAGACCGAGTAATGGTGTAGTCAAACTATAACACCCTCAAGGTGAACTGCCGATGCACCTCAGGTCAAAGAACCAGACACACTACTGCAGCATCGAGTCAGTCATTGACGAGAAGGTAGACTTCCCTAATGACTACTCGAGGTGGTCACGCTCAGTGCCCTCATTCTCTAACGAGTACCTGTACTCTCGCTCCGGTGTCTCCACACCGTAGACTCAAGACTCATCTACTAAAGAGAAGCGATTGTACACCAACCTTCCGGATCAATCACCATCCTCGTGATGATCCTATGGTCGGGAGCATTTTATGAGTTAATAATGATTATTCATGTCTTAAATTTTCAACTCTTGAAAATATGAATTATCATTACCATTAACTCAAAAAATGTATCACAGACACTAAATACACATATGTGATAGAAAATAACCCATTTTATTGATTTTAGTCAAAATTATAATTTTGCCCCTAGAAGTGTATTACAAGTGTCAGCCAATTCTGGCTTCTAGGGCACATATATCTAACAATCTCCCACTTGTCCTAAAGCCAATTGGCTACAAGTCTAAGTCCTATCTTTTCAAGGATGGGCTTCAATCTTTTGCTAGACCCAACGACTTTATAAGTGGGTTTGCCACATTGTCTATGGAGTTGACTCTCTTGATCTCAACGTAACCCTTCTCAAGGTAATCATGGATGAGGTAGTATCGCCACTCGATGTGTTAGGATTTTTGATGAGATCTTGGCTCCTTAGCAAGGACTGTGGTGCTATTATTATTGCAGTATAGAGGAATGGCATCTGATGGCATCACTCCAATTTCTGCAGTGAAACTTCTTGAACCAGAATGCCTTCCTTCGTAGCTTCTGACATAGCGATGTATTCTACTTCCATGGTGGAATCTGCTATCACTATTATGCTTGAAACTCTTCCAGCTGACAGCACCACCATTGCACACAAATAGACTTCTCAGATGTCGACTTTCGATCATCTATATCAGGACATGAAATCCGAGTCTGTGTATACCCCTGAACTTGGAGTTCTCCATTACCAAAGATCCAAGAATCATATCCTTAGTTCTTCTCAAGTACTTAAGGATACATTTCACAGAAGTCCAGTGTTCTTCACCAAGGATTTGACTGATATCTGCTTGTGACACTCACAGCATGGGCTATATCAGGTCGTGTACATAGCATGGCATACATGAGGCTCCCTATTGCAGAAGCATAAGGGATCTTGCTCATGCGTTCTATTTCCTCAGGTGTGCTAGGGGCACATCTTCTTGGAAAGATGAATACCATGTCTGAAGGGTATTAAATCCCCTCTTAGAGTTTTCCATACTAAACCTCTTTAGTACTTCTCTATGTACATCTTCTGTGAAAGTCCTAGCATCCTATTCGGTCTATCCCTATAGACCTTAATTCCTAAGAATAAAGGATGCTTCACCTAGGTCTTTCATGGAGAATTTCCTTAGGACAACCATATTTTGACTGATGGTCAACATGGGAATATCATTCCCAATAAGGAGGATGTCATCCACGTACAATACGAGGAAGACAACAGCGCTCCCACTGAACCTTTTAAAAACACATAGGTTCCTCTTCATTTTTGATGAAACCAAACTAATTTTGATCACATCATTGAAATGAGTGTTCCAGCTCCGAGATGCTTGCTTAAGTCCATATATGGACCTTTGCAGCTTGCAAACCTTGTGATCAGTATCACTGGATGTGAAATCCTAGCGGCTGTTCCATATAGATATCTTCCTCAAGATATCCATTTAAGGAATGCCATTTTTCACATCCATTTGCCATATTTCATAATCGAAATAGGCTGCAACAGCAAGCAATGTGCGGAAAATGGATTTTAGCATAGCTACTGGCGAAAAGGTATCCTGATAGTCAATGCCTTCGCGCTTGACTATAACCTTTTGCCACTAGTCTAGCCTTTGAATGTCTCCACATTTTCCATCTGCACCAATCTTTCTCTTGAAGATCCATTTACACCCAATAGGTACTATACCTTCTGGTGGATCTACCAAGGTCCAGACTTGGTTTGAGTGCATCGAGTCAATTTCTGACTGCATTGCCTCTAGCCATTTCTTGGAGTCGATATCTTGATATCGCCTCATTGTAGGTTTTGGGATCATCACCATGAGCACCATTACCTATGAGGAACATTTTCTCTACTTCCTCTGAAATAATACCTAAGTATCTCTTCAGGGGAGGATGGGAAAACTCTTTTCGATCTACAAGGTGGAGGAGGTAGTGATTCTTATTGGCTCAACCTGATTTGGTTCCAAATTGGTCCTTAGCTCTTTGCTCTTGTGAGACTTTCTCATCAAGCTTGATCTACTTTTCCAATGCCGCTATCTTGAATAAACTATTTTTCAAGAAAGATGGCATGTCGACTCACAATCACATTGTGGTCTTCTGGAATGTAGAAATAGTATCCTAATGACTCTTTAGGATATCCTATGAATCGAGCTCTAAAGGACCTAAACTCTAACTTGTCCGCTTGTTGTCTTTTGACATGAGCTGGACAACCCCAAATTCTGAGATGACTCAGACTTGGTTTCTTACCATGCCATATCTCATACGGTGTGGTAGGAACGATTTTAGAGGGAACCCTATTCAGTAGATATATAATTGAAGTTAACAATGAGTGTCCCCAAAGAAAATCAAGGGAGGTCTGTGAAGCTCATCATGGATCGAACCATATCTAATAGGGTTTCCGATTTCTCCGTTCTGAAACCCCGTTGAGTTGAGGTGTTCCTGGTGGAGTCCATTGAGAGACTATGCCATTTTCCTTAAGATAGTCTAGGAATTTTCGGCTAAGGTATTCACCTCCTCGATCTGATCGAAGAACCTTAATGGGTTTTTCAGTTTGTTTTTCTACTTCATGTCTGAATTCTTTGAACTTTTCAAAGGCTTCAGACTTGTGTCTCATAAGATACACATACCCATACCTAGATAGATCATCGGTAAAGGTAATGAAGTAGACAAAATTGCCTCTAGCCGGCACATCAAATGGGCCACACACATCAGTATGTACTAGGGCAAGGAGATCTGTGGCCCTCTCCCCATGTCCAACAAAAGGGAGTTTAGTCATTTTGCCTTGAAGATAGATTCACAAGTTGGATATGACTCGAAAGTCAATGGACTCAATAGCCCATTTTTCTCCAATTTGTTGATCCTATCTTCTGCTATATGACCTAATCTCAGGTGCCATAGATATCTATCGTTTGGACTATCCCTAGGTCATTTTGTTTTATGGCATTCACGTTTTGCTCGATAGTTAGAAATAGGTACATCAATATGTAGCTGATAAAGACCATTAATAAGAAAATCATTTGCAATTTTATTTCTTTCATAAAGAATGTTACAATGGTCCTTAAAGAAGGTAATCACATAGCCTTCTTGTGCTAAGCATGAAACAGAAATCAAATTCCTGCTAGCTGCAGGCACATAATATAACAGTCTTTCAAAACTAAGTCTAAACCAGATGGTAATCGAAGAGGGTATGTTCCCACGGCTACTGCAGCAACTCTTGCTCCATTATCCAATGCGTAGGATCATGTCTCCATCCCTCAGCCTCCTGCTATCCTCAAGACCCTGCATGGAAGTGCACAGATGAGCACTAGAACCAGAGTCAAGCACCCAACTGGATGCAGAAGAAACCGTAAGGTTAGACTCAATAACGAGCATACCTCCAGAAGGACCTTCCTTCTTGTTCTTCAGGGTGGCCAGGTAAGTAGGGCAGTTCCGCTTCCAATGGCCGTCGCTGTTGCAATGAAAACACTTTTCTTTGACATTCTTTGCTTCATCTACCTTTTTCTTCGGCTTCTGCCTTCTTTTTTTCTTCTTTGATCCTTCCACCTTTTGCTTTTTCACAGACTTCTTTTTCTTTTCCATAAGACTTTCTTTTGGAAGAAGTCCGTTCCATAGCAAGAACTGAGCCTTTAGAATCCTTTCATAGAAAGCTCAGCGGTAACCAGCATATTCATTAATTCGGCCAAGGAATTCTGAAGTTTATGCATGTGGTAATTCATGATGAATTGCCCATATGCATCAGTCAAGGATTGCAGAATAATATCGTTCTGCAGGTCCAAGTCCAACTTCACACCGAGCTTCTCAAGCTCTTCCATGTCCTTGATCATTGTCAGACAGTGATCTTGGACTGACTGCCCATCACGCATCTTAGCCTTAAAAAGTCATTTTGTGACTTGATATTTGGCTGCGCGACTCTGTTCACCAAACATCTCCTGCAGGTGAGCCAACATTTGGCGAGCAGTCCCGATATCCTTCATGTTGGCGCTGGAGCTCATCAGACATCGAGCCCAACATGTAATATCTGGCCTTATTATCTTCGTCAATCCATTTTTCCAGAGACGCTCTCTGTTCAACAGATGGACGGGCTGGTAAGGTGGGAGGGTCCTGGTCCAAAACATGGGTTAACTTCTCGAAACCCAAAACTAATTTTGTAGTTCCTGAGCCAATCTTTATAATTGGGTCCAGTCAGTCTATGTGTGTCCAGGATACGTGCCAATGGGTTGGACGCAGACATTTTCCTGTAGAGAGTCAAAGATTCTAGTTAGATACTGTAATTTTGACTTGACCAATTTATTTAGGGAATTTTATTTTTAAACAAATTAGCTCCCACTATTTTCTCGGATCCCTACACTCCCTCTGTAGAGATGCGAAAATCTCCACGATTAATGATTTCTAGTGGGTGGTGCGGTCTCACCAACTGACTCATCACCTCACCTAACAGTTATTGGTGATGGGTTAGCCAATGAGTGAACAACTCTTGTTCAATGATTCTCTAATCATGGTGCACCCAAACTTGGTCTCTAATTCATGAATCTCACCGTATCCGGAATATTTGATCCACTCCTTAGTTAAGTCAGACCCACCATTTGCATAGACTGGGTTCCTAATTGAGTCTCTCACCGTATCCGAAATATTGAGCCCAACTCATCCTCCAGCCCATAGCATCCAATGCCTAATAGACATGGTTGCATCTTCCCGGTGCAACTGAGCCACTGTATCCAGCCGAGAACAATCAACCCCGGGAAGGGCCCGCACATCTACAATGGTGGAAGACCTCAGACTTAATCTTTTCTTAGGGAGAATTGATTCAGGTCTCATTAAACTAGACTTGGCTTAGTCATAACAATTATGACTAACCTAGTGGCATGGGTTAGCTCGGATTATTGACCACCTCAGATCAGAACTGTGTCAACAGATATGGCCAGGTAAGTGAGACCGGTGGAAGGAATATGCCATTAACTCGTACAAGAACGCATTCAGGTCGAGTAGCTTCCAATTAAAAACCAGTCGGTCGTATCTGTGCCAAACTTACCTTAGACACCAAATTGTTGAGTCCAGAACCAATTGGGTTAGCCTACAATCCAGACTCTAACCTCTGAGCCTAATTAGGTCTTGCTTGATCGTGACTCGATCTTGACCCAGACTTAATCCTATTAGGCTGGTCAATTTAAGCATTGTTGATCCCATCTAACCAACTCTTGATTCGGTTTGATCAACCGCTTAGACCTAATTGAGCTACCCAAGCCCGAACCCAGTATTATGAATATGTCTTAGATCTAAAAATTCTCAATTTTAGACCTAATTAATATTCCATAAACTTAATTCTTTAATTAAGTAGGGTTCATAAACAAAATATGCACAATAAATCCTAGGGTTTCAGGATCTAGGGTTTTGCAGAAAGTAAGTTTTGGGTTTCTGATTAAGGACGAACACGCAGCACCCCTACACATCATAAGAACACCCCATCGAATGGGAAGAGAGGGCCTTTAAACCCTTCTTCGTTCTTATGATCCGGACGGCCAAGAGGAACGCCTTAATCAGGAACATATAAAATACTACAAAACAGTTCAGATCTATATCATATATCTCATATACAAATTTAGATCTAATCATGGCATATTTTGCATACATCTCATGTATCATAATCATGCATATTTTTAGATCTAAATTATCTCATAATAATCTAAAAAATTAGATTTAAATTGATCTAATCAAAATAAATTCTAATCTAGATAATTATGTAGAACTATTCTACAACTAGTCTAGACATGCATCAATCATATCTCATATGATATTTAAAAATTAAATAATTTTTATTTGCTATTTTTTAGATGTTATTATAACACTTATAATATCAAAAAATAGTAAATAAATAAGATCTAAAATATGATTTAATCAGATTAAATCAAAAACATGCAAGACTATTCTATAGAACTATTCTATTCTAGAACTAGTCATGCATATCTTCTAATCTTAGATCCAAATTATTTAATTTTAATTTTTTTAATTTCAGATCTGATCACATCTCATGTGACATCTAAAATCACTTATTTTCTAATTAAAATAAATTTAAAATCAGATCTAAATAATTTAGAACCATGGCTCTGATACCAGTTGAAGGGAAAATCCTGATTTTCCAGGTCCAGGTTCGTTCAGATCTGATCAGATCAAGAGATATATTTCAAAAATTTTTCTCTTGATCTAGATCAGATCTAAGATATTTTCAGATCTGATTATTATTATTAATAAAATAAAATAAATAAAATAAAGGATAAATTAAATCAAATTTAATTTACCTTGATAATGGGTAATCCTATTACCCTTTGATGATCCTGATTGTGCAGCGGAAGGTTCTGGATCTAGCCACGCAAGCGCCTGGCCTCTACCGGTATCCACTCGGGTTGGATCTGGAGATCCTCTTCTTCTCTATCACATCCTCCAAAAATTAGATCTGGATCTGATCTGGAGGATCTTCAAAACTCCTTTTGAAGATCTGCAGTCGTCCTTTGCAGCAGTGCAGCCTTCTTACTTTTGATCGCCTTTCTTTGATCTGGATCGCACCAACCAAGGTCCAAAACTCCTTTTGGACGCATGGAGAGGAGAGAGAAGGACCTAAAGATTGGCATGGAGGAGGAGGGGAGAGGCAGCCTTGGGGCATGGGGTTTTCAATTCTCAATTGATTCTAAATCTGAGTTGGGCGCAGGGTCTTATTTATAGACTAAGCTGTGATCCAACTCCTCTTCCTCCCAACCAATCACAACCCTTTGTGAAATCAGATCTAAATCTGATTGGTGGGAATAGAGATCCCCTGATCCAATCAAATGAGAGGCCTCAAACTCCTAGAGGGTGCCTAAGACCAGTCAAAGTTGGTTCTTAGGGAACTCTAATTGGAATCCAAAAAGGAGGTGGAGTCCTTGAGTCCAACAAGGGACTCCTAGGCGCCTCCAATCTTGGGCGCACGACTCCTAGGCATGTGCCCCTCCTCCTTGCCAGGTTCTGGCAGGGGGACAGGCCCCCACCAGCTCTCCAATAGGTGATGTTTGACATGAAGTCATGTGGTCAAAATGTCAAAGTTTGACCAGTCAAAGGTCAGACATTTTGACCAAAGTCTTTTGAAAAGAACAAGAAATAGGCAGGTGACCAAAAATGGCAGGTAATGTCTCAAATACAAAATAAGACAACCTTTTCTGACTTGGACAACCTCCAGTCAGACCATATGAAGGCCTCTGATTGAGCACAAACTCCTTTGGCTCAGTCAGGACAACTTATTTATGATAGCAAAAGAAGAACGTTAGGTTCAATCGAGTGCTAGCACGATTTCCTTGAACCTAATTGAATCTCATTCAGATCAATTGAACTAGATCAGTTCAATTGATGATCACCAGATTCAAACCCTTATTTGTGTGACCCAGTTAGGTTCAGTTCTGTATGGTAATGGGATATGTCATGATCTCTATCATCGACATCATCGAAACTCCTTTCGATGGATCAGAACTCTTCTGATTCGAACAGCTAGAATGATCGATCATCTAAATCATTCTAATTGCTCCCAAAATCCACCAGTGACACCTAGAGCAGTATATATGGTGGCAACCCATCAGAGCTGAATGCGAACCTCTTGGTGCAGCTACCTGTGTGATTAAGTTCTTCTATCTTGAGCCCCGATCAGATTAGGGTTAAGGTGAACTCGTCAAACCCTAGTCTCTGTCATATGATGTAATCATTCGATTCAAGTCCAATGTGAAAATCTAAATAGAAACTCTTTCTATTATTTCACTCTGCCATGGCCATGGGCTTCTGGACTTGATTCTCATGATCATCATAGGGCTGCTCCTCTACCACCGAGGTAGATAGATTCCATCTTGATGCCAATCCAGTTCCTACAATGAACATGCTATTGCCAACATACACCTCAGGGTTCCATATGGCTAGGAGACCGAGTAATGGTGTAGTCAAACTATAACACCCTCAAGGTGAACTATCCGATGCACCTCAGGTCAAAGAACCAGACACACTACTGCAGCATCGAGTCAGTCATTGACGAGAAGGTAGACTTCCTAATGACTACTCGAGGTGGTCACGCTCAGTGCCCTCGTTCTCTAACGAGTACCTGTACTCTCGCTCCGGTGTCTCCACACCATAGACTCAAGACTCATCTACTAAAGAGAAGCGATTGTACACCAACCTTTCGGATCAATCACCATCCTCATGATGATCCTATAGTCAGGAGCATTTTATGAGTTAATAATGAAAATTAATGTCTTAAATTTTTAACTCTTGAAAATAAGAATTATCATTGCCATTAACTCAAGGGATGTATCACAGACATTAAATATACATTGTGATAGAAAATAATCTATTTTATTATTTATAGTCAAAATTATAATTTTGCCCTTAGAAGTGTATAATAAGTATCAGCCAATTCTGGCTTCTAGGGCACACACATATCTAACAAATCTATCCAAGCTCACATTAGCCACTTCAATGCTACTGCACTAGAGGTCCAAAACTTAAATCAATCAATTGCCATGGCTGCACTAAAAGGCAGTCTTCAAAAGAATGACCTTCTATCCTTTCTAGAAAGAAATAACCCAGAAATTTTGCTGATTTGTTGGCCCGGATTGAAGGTTATGCTCGAGTTAAGGAGGCCTTCAAATTGAAGGATGATAAGGCCATAAGAGTGACAAATGGATGAATCCAACAAGCCTGCACCTGAAAGCAAGCCAAGTGAAGCTCGACCATGCTCTCGAACTCCTCTCAAGCATCGACGAGCCCGAACTCCATCTCTAGCTCGTCGGTAGGAAAGTCCGAATTGAAGGGCTCGGTGGAACTCTCCTCCCAAGAAATTCAACAACTATGCTCTCTTAAATGCCTCAAAGACCCACGTGTTAATGGAGATAAGGGAGCAGCTATTGGGACCGAAAAGGATGCGGACTCATCCGATGAGTGCAATCCTAACAAATACTATCTCTGCCATCGTGATCATGGTCACAATACTGAAGAGTGTATCCAGCTTTAGGATGAGATCGAGGCCTGATCAGAAGAGGTCAGCTAGATTGATTTATTAAATGCTAGCTAGAGAGAAGAAAAGATCATCCGAGAATGCTGTCGCAGCCCGAGCCACCATGGAGAGATGAACCGTAAGGAGATCGGCCTCCCCTTGGAATTATCAACACCCTAATTGGGGGATATCAGCGGGGGTAGACGGGTGAGTCAGCAGAACTAGCAAAGAAATAGAAGACTGAAGAGCCCATCTCTTTCACTAAAGAAGATATCCAGAAAGTTCAGCTTTCACATAATGATGTGGTTGTAGTTATTTTAAGTATTGCTGATTATGATGTACGTCGCATTTTAATTGATAATAGAAGCTCTACTGATGTCTTATTTTATGATGCTTTCTCTAAAATGTATATACTATTGAGATAACCTATCCTCACTCGGACTGGCATGACTGTCGGTGATTAGCCAAGCAACAAGGAACAATCTCCGATGATGAATGCAGAAGCAAAATAATGGATTCAAGAGAAGAGAGAGAGAGAGAGCATAAGAGTTTTTTGAAAGAAAAGAGCTTTATTCAATGAATTCAGCATCATATATAATCTTGATCTATTTTTAGTATTTATACTTCCTAAAAAGATCAATCCACAAGCTCATAGAAAAACTTTTCAATATCCAAACATTCTATATACACAAAACAAACCCGCAAAAACTAAGCCAACCTAGTTTTAGACAGAGCCTACTAACCTGCGACATGGTCAGCTCAGTCTAAAACTGAGCCGACTCAATTATGTATCGTGCCAATAGTTTGAAAATGCTGCTTTCTTTCTGAATTCTTCTTTAAGACATAGTTGATCTGGTCCTGAATTGAGCCAGCCTAGTTTTCAACTTAGCCGACTCAATCTCAGGGTGAGCCGGCCTAGTTTCTGAACCTTGCTACTCAGACTGATTTCTCTTCCGACTTGCTCCCATCTTCTCATGACCTATCTTCTCATGTTCCCAAGACTTGGGAGCGCCACTTTGAGCTCACATTCTCCATCTTAGTGCTTTCAAGTCCTTGTGAACTCATCTATTCTCAGCAAATCTATCATTACCACACACATCTAAAAGCTATCTCTGAAGAGTACCTTCTGTTAGATATATGTGCCCTAGAAGCTAGAATTGGCTGATACTTGTAATACACTTCTAGGGGCAAAATTGTAATTTTGACTAATATCAATAAAATGGATTATTTTCTATCACATATATGTATTTAGTGTCTGTGATACATTCTTTGAGTTAACGGTAATGATAATTTATATTTTTAAGAGTTGAAAATTTAAGACATGAATAATCATTATTAACTCATAAAATGCTCCCGACCATAGGATCATCACGAGGATGGTGATTGATCCGGAAGGTTGGTGTACAATCGCTTCTCTTTAGTAGATGAGTCTTGAGTCTACGGTGTGGAGACACCGGAGCGAGAGTACAGGTACTCGTTAGAGAACGAGGGCACTGAGCGTGACCACCTCGAGTAGTCATTAGGGAGTCTACCTTCTCGTCAATGACTGACTCGATGCTGCAGTAGTGTGTCTGGTTCTTTGACCTGAGGTGCATCGGCAGTTCACCTTGAGGGTGTTATAGTTTGACTACACCATTACTCGGTCTCCTAGCCATATGGAACCCTGAGGTGTATGTTGGCAATGACATGTTCATTGTAGGAACTGGATTGCATCAAGATGGAATCTATCTACCTCGGTGGTAGAGGAGCAGCCCTATGATGATCATGAGAATCAAGTCCAGAAGTCCATGGCCATGGCAGAGTGAAATAATAGAAAGAGTTTCTATTTAGATTTTCACATTGGACTCGAATCGAATGATTACATCATATGACAGAGACTAGGGTTTGACGAGTTCACCTTAACCCTAATCTGATCGGGGCTCAAGATAGAAGAACTTAATCACACAGGTAGCTGCACCAAGAGGTTCGCATTCAGCTCTGATGGGTTGCCACCATATACTGCTAGGTGTCACTGGTGGATTTTGGGAGCAATTAGAATGATTTAGATGATCGATCATTCTAGCTGTTCGAATCAGAAGAGTTCTGATCCATCGAAAGGAGTTTCGATGATGTCGATGATAGAGATCATGACATATCCCATTACCATACAGAACTGAACCTAACTGGGTCACACAAATAAGGGTTTGAATCTGGTGATCATCAATTGAACTGATCTAGTTCAATTGATCTGAATGAGATTCAATTAGGTTCAAGGAAATCGTGCTAGCACTCGATTGAACCTAACGTTCTTCTTTTGCTATCATAAATAAGTTGTCCTGACTGAGCCAAAGGAGTTTGTGCTCAATCAGAGGCCTTCATATGGTATGACTGGAGGTTGTCCAAGTCAGAAAAGGTTGTCTTATTTTGTAAGACATTACCTGCCATTTTTGGTCACCTGCCATTTCTTGTTCTTTGACTTTGGTCAAAAGTCTACCTTTGACTGGTCAAACGTTGACCATTGACACTTTGACTTTTGACCACATGTCATGCACCTATTGGAGAGCTGGTGGGGGCCTGTCCCCCTGCCAGAACCTGGCAAGGAGAGAGGGCGCACGCCACCCTAGGCGTGTGCCCAAGTTGGAGGCGCCTAGGAGTCCTTGTTGGACAAGGACTCCATCTCCTTTTTGGATTCCAATTAGAGTTCTTCTAAGAACCAACTTTGACTGGTCTTAGGCACCCTCTAAGGAGGAATCCAGGGGACTCTATTCCCACCAATCAGATTTAGATCTGATTTCACAAAGGGTTGTGATTGGTTGGGAAGAAGAGAGAGTTGGATCACAGACAGTCTATAAATAAGACCCTGCGCCCAACTCAGATTGTATGATTGAAAGAATTGAAGAATCAAATTCCCACGCCCCAAGGCTGCCTCTCCCCTCCTTCCTCCATGCCAAACCACCTTCTCCCCTTGCTCTCCACGTCCAAAAGGAGTTTGGATGGACCTTGGTTGGTGCGATTCCAGATCAAAGAAAGGCGATCAAAAATAAGAAGGTTGCGCTACTGCAAAGGACGACTGCTCATCTTCAAAAGAGTTTTGAAGATCCTCCAGATCAGATCCAGATCTAATTTTTGGAGGTGTGATAGAGAAGAAGAGGATCTCCAGATCCAACCCGAGTGGATACCGGTAGAGGCCAGGCGCTTGCGTGGCTAAGATCCAGAACCTTCCGCTGCAAATAGGATCATCAACAGGGTAATAGGATTACCCAAATCAGGTAAATTAAATTTGATTTAATTTATCTTTTAATTTTATTTTATTTTAAAATAATAAGAATCAGATCTGAAAATATCAGATCTGATTGAGATCAAAGAAAAAAATTTTTGAAATATATCTCTTGATCTGATCAGATCTGAACGAACCTGGACCGGGAAATCAGGATTTTCCCTTCAACTGGTATCAGAGCCAAGATTTGTATTTAGATCTGATTTTAAATTTATTTTAATTAAAAAATAAGTAATTTTAGATGTCACATGAGATGTGATCAGATCTGAAATTAGAAAAAATTAAAATTAAATGATTTGGATCTAAGATTA
>QRFJ01007880.1:0-49674 GCA_006176705.1 Cocos nucifera | reverse complement strand
AACCGAGAGAATTATTACCTGCGGTGTAGACACGTGCGAGCAGCCACCTTAATGATGGATATATATGATTGATCTAACGTTAGAAGCCATGGCCATTGGGAGGAGTGAAATAAGATAGAAAGAGTTTCTATTTACTTTTCAACAACTCGAACTGAATCGAAGGATTACATCCAATACAGAGACTAGGATATTGACGATTCACTAACCCTAATCTGATCAGCGGTCCAGAGGATAGGAAAGATTAATAATAGGTAAGCTAACCAGAGGTTTGCATTTGCAGTCGCTGCATCGGTGTGCCACCATATATGCTAGGTGTCACTGGCTGGTGTTGGGTAGCAATTAGAATGATTTACTGGATAACTCATTGCTGTATGTTGAATAGAAGAAGTTCTGATCCACTCGAAAAGAAGTATTTCGATGTATGTGATGATACGAGATAGTGATATACTCCTTTCACACGATATCAATTACAGAACTGAACATACTGGTCATCACAAATGGAGTTTGGAATTGATGTTTAATCAATTGTCCTAATCCAATTCAATTGATCTAAAATGAGATTCAATCTTAGGTTTAAGGAGAATCTGCTAGCATTTCGGATGACCGTAACGTTTTGGGGTTCTTTTACGCTATCATGAAAGTAAGTTGTTCCTGGGGTATTCTGGAGCTCTAAGAGGATGTTAGTACTTCAGATCAGAAGGCCTTGCACTTGGTCTGACTAGAGCCAGGTCAGAGTGGTAGAAAGGTTGGTTGCTCTCATTTTGGTTTACAAGAGAGATGACATAGCCATTTTGTAAACCCTATCACATTTTTCGTCCTTTGACTTTGGTCACAAAAGTTGACGTTTGATGTGGTCAATGTTACCATTTGAGACTTTGACTTTTTGTCCACATGTCTGCACTTATTGGAGTAGTGATGGGGTTGTGTCCGATGCCGACATAAGAGAAGAGGGTCGCATGGCACCTTGCCTGTGCCAAGTTGGGCGCAGCCCAACGTTCCCTGTTGACGGGATATCCAATTCCTTTATTGGATTTGATTAACGTTCTCCTAAGAGAACCACTTTGATTGGATTTAGGTGCCGATCGTAAGGAGGAATTCGAAGGACTCTATTTTATCAATCAGATTTAGATCTGATTTCATAAAAGGGTTGTGATTCGGTGGGAAGTAAAGGAGTTGGATCATAGACAGTCTTAATAAGACCCTACCGCCACCAACTCAAAGAGTTTGGACAATTCCAATGCCAGCTCTTCCTCTCTCTTCCATGACAAACCATCTTTCCCTCTCCTCTCCATGTCTGCTAAAGGTGTTTGGTTCTTGGTTGTTGCATCTACGAAATGAGAGAAAGGGACAAAAGCTAGAAGTGCGCTACTTGGCACAAGGACAATCTGCATGTCTTCGAAAGATTTTGCAAGATCTTTCCAAAATTTAGGATCCAAATCGTGATTTTTGGGAGATGTGATAGAGAAGAAGGAGGAATCTCCAATGTTAGCTTGAGTGGAATATCATTTAGAGGCCCGGCCTTGCGTGGCTAGAGTCAGAAACTTCGCTGCTTACAGGATATCAATGGGTAATAAGGATTACCTACTTCAAGATAAATAATTTATATTTAAGTTTAATTTATTAAATTTATTTTAATTATTAAAAATATAAAAATTGATCTAAAATTAGTCTTAGATCTAATTAGATCAAAGAAAAAGTTGTTCTTAAAATATATCTCTTGAAAATCCGATTAGATCTGAACCGAACTTGGCCGGGAAATCAGATTTTCCATTCAACTGGTATCAGCAGCTCATGGTTCTAAAAGTGTTCTAATGTACGTAATTTTGAAATTATATTCTAATTAAAAATAAATGATTTTAGAGTGTCCATGATGTGACTTTATAATCTGAATCGAAAAAAAAATTAAAATTAGATGATTTTGGATATAGATGATTTATTAGAATAAAATTATATGTCATTGACTTAGTTCTAAAAATGGAATAGGTTCTATAGAATAGTCTTGCATGTTTTTTTCAATTTATAATGATTGGATTGAACGTCAAAGATTGTTAAGAGAGTTATTTATTTACTCTATTCGTTTTTTGATGTTATATTCGGATACATTATTAGTAATGAATACTTGAAATGTAAATATAACGATAATGGTTTATATTTCAGATTCAAACATCTGAGATTTGAGGATCTGATTGATTGCATGTCTAGTAAACTAAGTTGTAGATAGTTCTACATAGTTAGTCATAGTTAGAAATTTATTTTGATTAAAGATCAAATTTAAATTTAATTTATTTAGAGAATGTATTACTGAGATAAATTTAAGATTCTACAACAAACATGCAATGATTTTGAATACATAAATTGTAGTGCAAAATATGCCATCGAATTAGACTGCTAATTTTTGTATATGCCAGATATATGATATAAGCATTAAAACCCTGCATTTTGTAGTATTGCATGTTACAGATTAAGGTTCTGCTTGGACCGTACCGATCATAAAAAATGAAGAAGGATTATAAAGGCCCTCTCTCCCATCGATATGAGGTGTTCTTAATGACGTATCGGGGTGCTGCTGTCGTCCTTAATCAGAAATCCAAAACTTACTTTCTGCAAAACCCTAGATCCTGAAACCCTAGGATTTATTGTGCATATTTTGTTTATGAACCCTACTTAATTAAGAATTAAGATTATGAAATATTAATTAGGTCTAAAATTGAGAATTTCAGATCTAAGACATATTCATAATACTGGGTTCGGGCTTGGGTAGCTCAATTAGGTCTAAGCGGTTGATCAAACCGAATCAAGAGTTGGTTAGATGGGATCAACAATGCTTAAATTGACCAGCCTAATAGGATTAAGTCTGGGTCAAGATCGAGTCACGATCAAGCAAGACCTAATTAGGCTCAGAGGTTAGAGTCTGGATTGTAGGCTAACCCAATTGGTTCTGGCTCAACAATTTGGTGTCTAAGGTAAGTTTGGCACATACGACCGACTGGTTTTTAATTGGAAGCTACTCGACCTGAATGCATTCTTGTACGAGTTAATGGCATATTCCTTCCACCGGTCTCACTTACCTGGCCATATCTGTTGACACAGTTCTGATCTGAGGTGGTCAATAATCCGAGCTAACCCATGCCACTAGGTTAGTCATAATTGTTATGACTATGACAAGTCTAGTTTAATGAGACCTGAATCAATTCTCCCTAAGAAAAGATTAAGTCTGAGGTCTTCCACCATTGTAGATGTGCGGGCCCTTCCCAGGGTTGATTGTTCTCGGCTGGATACAGTGGCTCAGTTGCACTGGAAAGATGCAACCATGTCTATTAGGCATTGGATGCTATGGGCTGGAGGATGAGTTGGGCTCAATATTTTGGATACGGTGAGAGACTCAATTAGGAATCCAGTCTATGCAAATGGTGGGTCTGACTTAACTAAGGAGTGGATCAATATTTTGGATACGGTGAGATTCATGAATTAGAGACCAAGTTTGGGTGCACCATGATTAGAGAATCATTGAACAAGAGTTGTTCACTCATTGGCTAACCCATCACCAATAACTGTTAGGTGAGGTGATGAGTCAGTTGGTGAGACCGCACCACCCACTAGAAATCATTAATCATGGAGATTTTTGCATCTCTACAGAGGGAGTGTAGGGATCCGAGAAAATAGTGGGAGCTAATTTGTTTAAAAATAAAATTTCCTAAATAAATTGGTCAAGTCATAATTACAGTATCTAACTAGAATCTTTGACTCTCTACAGGAAAAATGTCTGCGTCCAACCCATTAGGCACGTATCCTGGACACACATAGACTGACCGAACCAATTATAAAGATTGGCTCAGGAACTACAAAATTATTTTGGGTTTTGAGAAGTTAACCCATGTATTGGACCAGGACCCTCCCACCTTACCAGCCCGTCCATCCACTGAACAGAGAGCGTCTCTGAAAAAATGGATAGACGAAGATAATAAGGCCAGATATTACATGTTGGGCTCGATGTCTGATGAGCTCCAGCGCCAACATGAAGATATCGGGACTGCTCGCCAAATGTTGGCTCACCTGCAGGAGATGTTTGGTGAACAGAGTCGCGCAGCCAAGTATCAAGTCACGAAATGACTTTTTAAGGCTAAGATGCGTGATGGGCAGTCAGTCCAAGATCACTGTCTGATGAATGATCAAGGACATGGAAGAGCTTGAGAAGCTCGGTGTGAAGTTAGACTTGGATCTGCAGAATGATATTATTCTGCAATCCTTGACTGATGCATATGGGCAATTCATCATGAATTACCACATGCATAAACTTCAAAATTCCTTGGCCGAATTAATGAATATGCTGGTCACCGCTGAGCTTTCTATGAAAGGTTCTAAAGGCTCAGTTCTTGCTATGGAATGGACTTCTTCCAAAAGAAAGTCTTATGGAAAGAAAAAGAAGTCTGTGAAAAAGCAGAAGGTGGAAGGATCAAAGAAGAAGAAGGCAGAGCCGAAGAAGAAAGGCCGATGTCAAAGGAAAGTGTTTCCATTGCAACAGCGACGGCCATTGGAAGCGGAACTGCCCTACTTACCTGGCCACCCTGAAGAACAAGAAGGAAGGTCCTTCTGGAGGTATGCTCGTTATTGAGTCTAACCTTACGGTTTTTCTTCTGCATCCAGTTGGGTGCTTGACTCTGGTTCTAGTGCTCATCTGTGCACTTCCATGCAGGGTCTTGAGGATAGCAGGAGGCTGAGGGATGGAGACATGATCCTACGCATCGGTAATGGAGCAAGAGTTGCTGCAGTAGCCGTGGGAACATACCCTCTTCGATTACCATCTGGTTTAGACTTAGTTTTGAAAGACTGTTATTATGTGCCTGCAGCTAGCAGGAATTTGATTTCTGTTTCATGCTTAGCACTAAGAAGGCTATGTGATTACCTTCTTTAAGGACCATTGTAACATTCTTTATGAAAGAAATAAAATTGCAAATGGTTTTCCTTATTAATGGTCTTTATCAGCTACATATTGATGTACCTGTTCTAACTATCGAGCAAAACGTGAATGCCAAACGACCTAGGGATAGTCCAAACGATAGATATCTATGGCACCTGAGATTAGGTCATATAGCAGAAGATAGGATCAACAAATTGGAGAAAAATGGGCTATTGAGTCCATTGACTTTCGAGTCATATCCAACTTGTGAATCTTGTCTTCAAGGCAAAATGACTAAACTCCCTTTTGTTGGACATGGGGAGAGGGCCACAGATCTCCTTGCCCTAGTACATACTGATGTGTGCGGCCCATTTGATGTGCCGGCTAGAGGCAATTTTGTCTACTTCATTACCTTTACCGATGATCTGTCTAGGTATGGGTATGTGTATCTTATGAGACACAAGTCTGAAGCTTTTGAAAAGTTCAAAGAATTCAGACATGAAGTAGAAAAATAAACTGAAAAACCCATTAAGGTTCTTCGATCAGATCGAGGAGGTGAATACCTTAGCCGAGAATTCCTAGACTATCTCAAGGAAAATGGCATAGTCTCTCAATGGACTCCACCAGGAACACCTCAACTCAACGGGGTTTCAGAATGGAGAAATCGGACTCTATTGGATATGGTTCGATCCATGATGAGCTTCACAGACCTCCCTGATTTTCTTTGGGGACACTCATTGTTAACTTCAATTTATCTACTGAATAGGGTTCCCTCTAAAACCGTTCCTACCACACCGTATGAGATATGGCACGGTAAGAAACCAAGTCTGAGTCATCTCAGAATTTGGGGTTGTCCGGCTCATGTCAAAAGACAACAAGCGGACAAGTTAGAGTTTAGGTCCTTTAGAGCTCGATTCATAGGATATCCTAAAGAGTCATTAGGATACTATTTCTACATTCCAGAAGACCACAATGTGATTGTGAGTCGACATGCCATCTTTCTTGAAAAATAGTTTATTCAAGATAGCGGCATTGGAAAGCAGATTAAGCTTGATGAGAAAGTCTCACAAGTACAACGAGCTAAGGACCAATTGGAACCAAATCAGGTTGAGCCAATAAGAACACTACCTCCTCCACCTCGTAGATCGGAAAGAGTTTTCCGTCCCCCTGAAAGATACTTAGGTATTATTTCAGAGGAAGTAGAGAAAATGTTCCTCGTAGGTAATGGTGCTCATGGTGATGATCCCAAAACCTACAACGAGGCGATATCAGATATCGACTCCGAGAAATGGCTAGAGGCAATGCAGTCAGAAATTGACTCGATGCACTCAAACCAAGTCTGGACCTTGGTAGATCCACCAGAAGGTATAGTACCTATTGGGTGTAAATGGATCTTCAAGAGAAAGATTGGTGCAGATGGAAATGTGGAGACATTCAAGGCTAGACTAGTGGCAAAAGGTTATAGTCAACATGAAGGCATTGACTATCAGGATACCTTTTTCCCAGTGGCTATGCTAAAATCCATCCGCACATTGCTTGCCATTGCAGCCTATTTCGATTATGAAATATGGCAAATGGACGTGAAAATGGCATTCTTAAATGGATATCTTGAGGAAGATATCTATATGGAACAGCCGCTAGGTTTCACATCCAGTGATACTGATCACAAGGTTTGCAAGCTGCAAAGGTCCATATATGGACTTAAGCAAGCATCTCGGAGCTGGAACACTCATTTCAATGATGTGATCAAAATGTTTGGTTTCATCAAAAATGAAGAGGAACCATGTGTTTTCAAAAAGGTCAGTGGGAGCGCTGTTGTCTTCCTCGTATTGTACGTGGATGACATCCTCCTTATTGGGAATGATATTCCCATGTTGACAACAGTCAAATTATGGTTGTCCAAGGAATTCTCCATGAAAGACCTAGGTGAAGCATCCTTTATTCTAGGAATTAAGGTCTATAGGGATAGACCGAATAGGATGCTAGGACTTTCACAGAAGATGTACATAGAGAAAGTACTAAAGAGGTTTAGTATGGAAAACTCTAAGAGGGGATTAATACCCTTCAGACATGGTATTCATCTTTCCAAGAAGATGTGCCCTAGCACACCTGAGGAAATAGAACGCATGAGCAAGATCCCTTATGCTTCTGCAATAGGGAGCCTCATGTATGCCATGCTATGTACACGACCTGATATAGCCCATGCTGTGAGTGTCACAAGCAGATATCAGTCAAATCCAGGTGAAGAACACTGGACTTCTGTGAAATGTATCCTTAAGTACTTAAGAAGAACTAAGGATATGATGTTGGTCTTTGGTAACGGAGAACTCCAAGTCCAGGGATACACAGACTCGGATTTCATGTCCGATATAGATGATCGAAAGTCGACATCTGGGAGTCTGTTTGTGTGCAATGGTGGTGCTGTCAGCTGGAAGAGTTCCAAGCAAACTGTGATAGCAGATTCCACCATGGAAGCAGAATATATCGCTGCATCAGAGGCTGCGAAGGAAGCATTCTGGTACAAGAAGTTTGCTGCAGAAATCAGAGTAATGCCATCAGATGCCATTCCTCTATACTGCGACAATAATGGCGCCATAGCCCTTGCTAAGGAGCCGAGGTCTCACCAGAAATCCAAGCACATTGAGCGGCGATACCACCTCATCCGCGATTACCTCGAGAAGGATTACGTCGAGGTCAAGAGAGTCAACTCCACAGATAATGTGGCAGACCCACTTACAAAGCCATTGGGCCAGCAGAAAAGATCGAAGCCCACCTTGAGAAGATGGGACTTAGACTTGTAGCCAATTGGCTTTAGGACAAGTGGGAGATTGTTAGATATATGTGCCCTAGAAGCCAGAATTGGCTGACACTTGTAATACACTTCTAGGGGCAAAATTATAATTTTGACTAAAATCAATAAAATGGGTTATTTTCTATCACATATGTGTATTTAGTGTCTGTGATACATCCTTTGAGTTAATGGTAATGATAATTCATATTTTCAAGAGTTGAAAATTTAAGACATGAATAATCATTATTAACTCATAAAATGCTCCCGACCATAGGATCATCACGAGGATGGTGATTGATCCGGAAGGTTGGTGTACAATCGCTTCTCTTTAGTAGATGAGTCTTGAGTCTATGGTGTGGAGACACCAAAGCGAGAGTACAGGTACTCGTTAGAGAATGAGGGCACTGAGCGTGACCACCTCGAGTAGTCATTAGGAAGTCTACCTTCTCGTCAATGACTGACTCGATGCTGCAGTAGTGTGTCTGGTTCTTTGACCTGAGGTGCATCGGCAGTTCACCTTGAGGGTGTTATAGTTTGACTACACCATTACTCGATCTCCTAGCCATATGAAACCCTGAGGTGTATGTTGGCTATAGCATGTTCATTGTAGGAACTGGATTGCATCAAGATGGAATCTATCTACCTCGGTGGTAGAGGAGCAGCCCTATGATGATCATGAGAATCAAGTCCAGAAGCCCATGGCCATGGCAGAGTGAAATAATAGAAAGAGTTTCTATTTAGATTTTCACATCGGACTTGAATCGAATGATTACATCATATGACAGAGAACTAGGGTTTGACGAGTTCACCTTAACCCTAATCTGATCGGGGCTCAAGATAGAAGAACTTAATCACACAGGTAGCTGCACCAAGAGGTTCGCATTCAGCTCTGATGGGTTGCCACCATATACTGCTAGGTGTCACTGGTGGATTTTGGGAGCAATTAGAATGATTTAGATGATCGATCATTCTAGCTGTTCGAATCAGAAGAGTTCTGATCCATCGAAAGGAGTTTCGATGATGTCGATGATAGAGATCATGACATATCCCATTACCATACAGAACTGAACCTAACTGGGTCACACAAACAAGGGTTTGAATCTGGTGATCATCAATTGAACTAATCCAGTTCAATTGATCTGAATGAGATTCAATTAGGTTCAAGAAAATCGTGCTAGCACTCGATTGAACCTAACGTTCTTCTTTTACTATCATAAATAAGTTATCCTGACTGAGCCAAAGGAGTTTGTGCTCGATCAGAGGCCTTCACTTGGTCTGACTGGAGCCGGTCTAGGTTAGAAAAGGTTGTCTTATTTTGTAAGACAATACCTGCCATTTTTGGTCACCTACCATTTCTCGTCCTTTGACTTTGGTCAAAAGTTGACCTTTAACAGGTCAAATGTTGACCATTGATACTTTGACTTTTGTCCATAGGTCGTGCATCTATTGGAGAGCTGGTGGGGGCTTGTCCCCCTACCAGAACCTGGCAAGGAGGAGGGCGCACGCCACCGCACACCAAGGGTGGCGTGCACCCAAGTTGGAGGCACCCAGGAGTCCCTGTTGGATAGGGACTCCATTTTCTTTTTGGATTTTGATTAGAGTTCTCCTAAGAACCAACTTTGACTGGTCTTAGGCACCATCTAAGGAGGAATCTAAGGGATTCTATTCCCACCAATCAGATTTAGCTCTGATTTCATAAAGGGTTGTGATTGGTTGGGAAGAAGAGGAGTTGGATCACAGATAGTCTATAAATAAGACCCTGCGCCCAACTTAAAGAGTATTTCAATTCCCAACACCCAAGGCCTCCTCTCCTCTCCTCCTCCACACCAAACCATCTTCTCCCTCTCCTCTCCATGCCCAAAGGTGTTTGGGTTCTTGGTTGGTGCAATCCAGATGAGAGAAAGGCGACAAAAAGCTAGAAGGCTGCGTTGCTGCAAAGGACAACTGCTGATCTTCGAAAGGAGTTTTGAAGATCCTCCAGATCAGATCTAGATCTAATTTTTAGAGACATGATAAAGAAGAAGAGGATCTCCAAATTCAGCCTAAGTGGATATCGGTAGAGGCCAGATACTTGCATGGCTAGATCCAGAACCTTCCGCTGCTTATAAGATCATCAACGGGTAATAGGATTATCCACTTCAAGGTAAATTAAATTGATTTAATTTATCTAAATTTATTTTAATTATTAAAATAATAAAAATTAGATCTAAAACATCCCAGATCTGATCTAGATCAAAGAGAAAAATTTTTAAAATATATCTCTTGATTCGATCAGATTTGAACGAACCTGATCCGGAAAATCAGGATTTTTCTTCACTCAAGAGAGAGAGCACATGAGTAAGATTCTATATACCTCGATAGTGGGATTTATAATATATACTATGACATGTACAAGACCAGATATGGCATATTCACTAAGAATAGTGAGTAGATACCAGTCTGATCTGAGAGAGAACCACTAGAACGTTATGAAAACCATCCTTAAGTATTTAAGAAATACTCAGGACTAGTGGCTCACTTATGAAAAATCATATTTAAAACTTCTGGAGTTTACTGGCTCTAGTTTTCAACCTAATCATGATAATAGCAAGATCATATTGAGATATGTTTTTACCCTAAAGGGTGAAGTGATCTACTAAAAAGTTTCAAGCAGCACACTATGACTGACTTAGTTTGTGAGGCAGAATATATTACGGCATCCAATACTGTGAAGGAAGCTGTGTGGTTGCAGAAGTTTATCGATGAGCTTGGAGTGGCATCCTCCATTGATGGCCTTATCTTGTTGTACTGCGACAGCATTGGAGCCATTGCTCAAGTTAAGAAATCGAAGTCCCATCAGTGCACCAAGCATATTCTGCACTGCTAGCATCTTGTCTGAAAGATCATAGATCGAGATGGTGTCGAGCTTTAGAAGAATGATGGAAAGAAGAACCTAGTCAATTCATTTACTAAAGCCCTCAAAGTCAAGAAGTTCGATGATCACAAGTCAAAGATAGGTATACAATACTATACCAATTGATTTTAATCCAAGTAGGAGTTGTTAAGAATTGTGTTCCAAAGCTAATCGTCAACCTATTGATGGTTGAGCTAATTTATTTAATTATATATAAATTAATTATTAATAAATATTTTTTGATTTTTTTATTATATTATGTATATTTTTTTTCTAAACTTCTATATTATGATAAAGTTCTTGGGACTATTTTGCCAATAAAGAAGGATTTATCATTTAATCCTTAAACCTGTTCGGGATCAAATGATATACCATTACTAGAATGATAGCTATATCTAGTATAGATCATTATGTGTTATATGGATTGATTGTCCTCTTAACCAAGAGGTATGGAGATACTGGTATGACAAGTAGGTGAGACGTAGGAGTACATCTCACTGAATGTGACCAACTCTAAAGCACTCTACTATCAAGAATAGTCTTCGAGGGATATGGATATAAGTATCCCTCTGACCTGAGATAGCTATAGTGACTTACAAGCAACTCACTATGCTTTGATATCGAACTATCTAAATTTTTAATTCAATGAAGGAAGATTTTTGGAAATAAGTAGTTATGGAGTTGGTGTGTTAATCAACATGGAATTGACCCCTCTGAATTATAGGAGATAGTGCATCACTATATTTCAACTTAGCAAAATCTTCGTTAGGATAATCCATATGATGGATTTAAAAAGTTGAATTGCAATATGGATGACTCATTCAGGATTGATAGTTAAATCCTAAGTCATCCAGAGCATTTAGGGTCAAAAGGATGAATTATACGATAAACATATTCTATTAGGGTTCTTGAATGTTGCAAACTATCTGGACGTCAGGTACCATTGCTAGATGATCGATTTGATTCATATAGAAATTTATTTCTATGCTACTGATTAGATTCAAACTTATGGGGTTATACCCCAAAAAATTTCTATCGGATCAAGATGGCTGATCAAGAGTCCTACTAGACTGGAGCTCTGTTATCAAAAGTCCTAATAGATTAGAACTCTATCTTTATTGGAGGATTAATTAAATTAGACTGCTAATTGGCTTAATTTGATTGCGTAATGTATTTTGGATCAAGTCTAGTTGAATTGGATTCAATTTGGTTTGCCCTGACAAGGTTATAAGATAACCTAATCGCCAAGAAAGATTGACTCCCAATTTGATTAGGATTTAGACTCAGTTAATTCTTCATTTGATCAAGATTTAATCAAGAAGATTTAGTGCCTAATTAGATCATGTTCACTTTTATTTTCTTGGATCTAATTAAATATGATTTGGTTAGAACGAAATAACTAAAATTAGAGTCTAATTAGAATTGGACTTCTCCCCATGCACGACCTCAATTCCATGCCGACGCATTTGTTCACATGAAAATTGTTTTGCATGAATTTTCTCACACTGGATATGAGGATTCTCAACCCTCCTTCATGCCTCTATTGGATGGATAAGGATAGCTTTGAATTGAATTTTGAATTCAAGATAAAATCTATCTATAACTAATCTTTATCCTCATTCTTATCCCTAGTGGCCACCCTCCTTAAGAAGGATTGGTTCTAAGCATATGCACATTGGCCTTTTACCATGAAAAGAAGAAAAACAGAGAGTGGGGGCATGAGGTCTAGGGTGGGAAGTCCTTTTGCATGTGAAACAGAGGAGATCTTCCTCCTCTTGGGTGAGCAATTTAGCCCCAAGCACTAGGGTTTTTGGGAGAGAGAAAAACCAAAGAGAAAAGGGTGTTTTCTCCATTCTTCTTCCACCTCCCTACATCCTCCTCTAATTTGTCTTTGTCATTGAAGCATTCGGGTTGACCAAAGAAGGAGATTAGATCAAATCTGCCATCAAAAAATCTTCATGTGAGCTAGCACTCCTGTGAAGATCGATCATGATCTAGGGCTTCGTATGGACTTTCGTAGAGGCCCGACAAGTGTGTAGCTGCACAGCATCAAGTAACACCTCAAATCCTTGCAATCAGTAGTGGTGTTCTTTGGCCCACATGAAGATTATGAGTTTTGAACTCAAATCAGATCAGATCTAACGGTTTGATCTGATCTAGGGCATCGATGCGATCGATGCAGGTTTTTATTTTTTAGATTTTAATTGCATCATAAATATGTTATAGATCATAGGAAAGGTAGTTTAGATTAGATCTCTTGCATGTAATTTAGATTAAATTATTTAATCTTATATGATTTTGCTATAAAATTTTAAAATTGCATGCATGGAACTGCCTATGATTCCTTCAATCATGTGGTCCATAGGCCTATATAGAACTAAGGAAAGTATAGTTTGAAAAGAACAAACAAAAATTGGACTCTAACTATGGCTGAAACTAAATTAGATATAGATCTGATACTAGTATATCCATATCCATATTTGCTTTATCTGATGAATAGATATATGGATGTAGATATTGGTCGAACGCAAAAATTCATATCTATGCTTATTTTAAATGGATATGGATATAAATTGGACATTAGAATTATGGATATAAATATAAATATCAGTCAGATAATTATACTTTATGACCATAGAATTAAATATATTGCTAAATGGATGATAAATCAAGTTAATAGCCTGTTAATATGGTAGTATATTCAGCGCGTATAAAATTAAATAGAGTTAGAAATAAAATTGGATATTCATGTATGGTTCAAATAATTGTCTATCTATATTCATATCCATTTTTCTTTAATAGATATGGATACAGAAATAGATATTAGTTGGATGCTCAAATTTTTGTCTATATCTGGATATATTTAGATTCAAAAATAGATCCACACGAATATATCCGATCCACTTTCACCCCTAACTCTTACTCCCATACTAAGAGTTGTGCATGGGTCGGGTCGAATCAAGTTGCTATAGGGGTAAAACTAAAACCAAATTGATTTAAATCAGTTTTCTAAAATTAAAACTAAAACCAAACTGATGCTTTATAAAAATTTAATGAAACTAAACCATGAAATTTAATTTCGCTTGTCACATTGAGGAGATCTAATTTTAGGTTCATCATATCAAGTTGAGAAGGTCTGAGTTGCTAGTTCATGATAGTTTTCTTGGAGATTTTATCTGATACAATCTATTTAAGAAATCTATGAATCCTAGAGGAAAGTAAGAATGAGAAATTACATAATTATGATAGACCAGATAAAGGTTGTGGATGCTTTTCATTTCCTTATAGACATCTAACTCCAAAACCTCTCTTTGATGTACTTCCAATTCTAAGCATCAAAAGAAAGGTATTAGGATATGAAGTGAAGTGATCAATTAAAAATAGGAGAAAAGATTAATTAAAGAGGAAAGAGTGGTGAGACTCAATGAGGCACAAGAGACATCTCCACTATTGATCATGGTTGCTCCAGCCAATGGGCATCTTTGTGCTTGTGGTATAAGGTGGCTCCGATGATAGAAGAAGAGTTGCAATGGCTTGGCAGGAACTAGGGGGTCTAATGGCAATGGTGGTGAGGAGAAGAGAAGGTGAGAATCTATATATATATATATATATATATATATATATATATTATATATATATATATATATATATATATATATATATATATATATATATATAGATTCTCATTCTCTTCTCCTCACCACCATAGCCATTTATATATATATATATATATATATATATATATATATATATATATATATATATATATATATATATATATTATTGGTGTAGAATCTAGTTGATGCTAGATTGAGCTAAAGTTGAGAGAGAATAGGCTGCTACTAGTGACCTGCAAAATAAAGTCCCATCTGGAGTGGGGGTGGTGGCTTCGATCGGACCCTCCGATGATCAAGTAAGCTCTTCTGGCCAATAAAAATGGAGTGCTCAGAGTAATAGGAAGGAGAGTAAGAGCTTGGAGAAAACATATCTGAAAGATCCCTTTTATAGATAGAGCCTATAACAAACTAATGGTGATAACCATAACTATCTGATAGTGGGCTGTTTAGGGCCACGTAAAGTTTGTTATGAAGGATGAGTGGTCGTTTGTCGTGACATGCCAGTTTGTTAGAATTTAATAGTTGAAGCCCGGATGAACCATGCCTCAGCAAATCGAGGGAGGTTTAGGATGTCCTCAGGATCAACCATGCATTGTCTGATATTTGTTTTATCTAGGATGGATGCCAAGGTCCTTCCAATGATGGGGAGAAGTTCTTCTAGAATGAGTCTTTTTGGATAGCTAGAAGGAGTCCAGAAGAAATCCTGCTGAAGGAGTCCAGGATGAGTTCGACTTGGAAGGGAAGCCCATCTGAGGGAGAAGTCCAGAAGAAGCTCAACTGAGGAAGAAGTCCAGAAGAAGAAGCTCGACTGAAGGAGAAGCCATGAAGAAGCTCGACTGAAGGAGAAGCCCAAAAGGAGTTCGACTGATAGAGAAGCTCGGAAGAAATTCGACTGATGGAGAAGCCTAAAAGGAGTTTGACTAAAGGAGAAGCCCAGAAGGAGTTCAATTGATGGAGAAGCCCGAATGGAGTCCTGCTAAAGGAGAAGCCTAGAAGGAGCTCGATTGACAGAGAAGCCTGGATGGAGTCCTACTAAAGGAGAAGCTCGATGGGAGTCTAACTGAAGGAGAAGCTCAGAAGGAGTCCAACTGATGGAGAAGCCTAAAAGGAGTCCGACTGATGGAGAAGCCCGAAAGAAGTTTGATTGATGGAGAAGCTTGAAAGGAGTCCTGCTGAAGAAGAAGCTCGAAAGAAGTTTGACTGATGGAGAAGCCTAGACGAAGTACTGCTAAAGCAAAAGCCTGGTGGGAGTCCAACTAAAAAAAAGTCCGAAAGAAGTTCGACTGATGGAGAAGCTCGAAAGGAGTCCTACTGAGTGAGAAGCCCAGTGGGAGTCTGACCATTTTGGAGATCATTGAAGCCATGGTCGAAGCTCTTCTATGATTATAGATACCTTTCTGTCGATCATCAAACCGAGCCTTGGTAGGAGCGGGGTTTATCCCCAACACAAGTTTTCCTACTCCTGAGTTCAAGATTCGAAGAAAGGGGGTAAAAAGGCAATTGCTGAAGTTTTTTCCGGGTTTCGTGCCTATCAGATGAAAAGTTGGGATGATTTTTGTGCTAGCATCGAGACCTCTTTAATTATGAAATGATTTGAGAAAATGGCTTTTCGCAACTCCCATCGGGATGCTACCCCAAGTATGGTGCAATTAAAATTTTGTCAGCGTCAGCCGCCTGCCAAGGTTAGTAGGACACCTACCAGTCAAGGATTGGCTGGAAACGATCACCATCATAACTGCCTCGAACTCCATAGGCTATTTAAACCCACCTTCCTTCTCTAGGGGGGTCTCATTTTCTCCAAGTTCTCCTCCTTTCCTTGGGCTTCTTGCTCCTGCTCGAGAGTCCTTTCAATTTCTTCCTCCATTCTTCCTGTCAATGAGTGTTCTATCATTCATCCCTCATCGTGCCAGTCATCTTATTACCTTCCCCGACACCCTAGGTTAGTTTCGTAACCTTTCTTTTATTATTTCTACCTCTCTTGCTCCTTCCTTCCACAATTTTCTTCAAAAAATCTCCGTATCTTATCTTCCCTAATTTTTGGAGATTTTTCTTGGATTTAGTTCGATTCGGATATCCTCCAAAACCTCCCAATCTATTGGTTCTTGGAGTTCGTCTGGTCCGACCTTTTTAGACCCCGCTCCCATAGCTGAGGCTGTACCTAGGAGTATATCTCATCATCCTTTTGAACTGGATACCATTCCCTATGCTCTAACCCCCAAACGATCTTTTCTTAATTAGGATTCAATACGAGATCCCCTAGGAATTCGATCTTGAACTTTCTAGGTTAAGCGACCGAGCTAGTTCCCCTCCGCTCGGCCGATTTTGCTTGTATCTAGAAACTTTACATGCCGGACTTTGACTTCCACTCCCATCTTTTGCAATTGTCCTCTTTTGCTTTCTAAATATCTTCCTAGCTTCTATAGTACTGAACTCCTTTAGGTTCATAATCAGATTTCTTTTCCTCCACCATCTGGTTGAAGTTTGTCCGACCGTCTCCCTCTTTAGAAATTTCTATACTTTCAAATGCTATCCTTCCATGAAGGATTAGTGGTACTTCTCCCTCCAATTAGATAAGAAGGAGCCTCTAATAGATTCTCCTTATTCCATTCATAACTGAAAGAAAATGTACTTCTTCGTGCACTGTCCGACCTTGGTGCTGGATCACCCCCCATAGGACTTTCTTAGGAAATCAGTGCACCGAGCTCCTAGTTTAGATAGAGTCGACCTTGATTTTTCCAATAAACTCAAGGCATATCAAGCTCCTCTCCTTTCCAACCTTCTAAAAGATTAGACTCTGTTCAACCTGGATTTGAGCTCTCTTGACTCTACTGGTATACTTTTTACTTTCTAAACTATTATGAGATCATAGATGCATTTTTGTTGATTGTAACTTTTTCTTTGTTGCAGAGATGGATACTAAAGCTGCAGGGATACTCACCAAGGGCCTCTATGCCTAGAAGAGAAAAGGGAAGGCCCCGAGCGAAAGCTCAAAAAGGGCAAAAGTTGGTGCCCCAAGCTCCGCGGCTTCAATCATCCCTACGACCTCCACCGAAGTCACCCCGAACATCGAAGCTCCTCCCATTATCGAGGTCGGTGCCATCGGTGTGGACTCCATGCCTCCTGTATCCTCGAGCCTCCATGCAGGAGAACTAGTCTCGAAGCCCCTTACCGAAAGAGAAAAGAAGGATGACAAGAAGAAGAAGAAGTCGACTATCCTAAACATAGTCCGCAAGGCTCATCCGGGCGAACCAAGCGATGGTGGTGATGATCTGGAAAAAGATCCCTTCAAAAATCTAGAGACAATCTAGGATTTAATCGACAAGTTTGTCATGCCCGAGGTGGTGGACTGCATGACCGACCTTGACCAGACATAGTTTATCTGGAGTTCCCTTAGAATCTTCTTGAAGATGACTGCTTTATTATATTTTCTTTTTCATTTTCTCTCTTCTTTCTTCTATCTTAGCATCACTCATCTATGGCAGTCGGATCATCAAATACTCGCCCACATAAAATGGATGCACTGTTAGAAGGTAGAAGCACTGAAGGCCAAGGAGGACCTTCAGGCCGAGATCGGTCATCTCAAAGTAGAGAAGGCCACCGAGGCCGAACACCTACCATAGGAGAAGGCATAAAAAGTTGGGAGTCTCTAGGATGCACTCTGGAAGGAAGAGTTCATCTCGGCTGGACTAAAAGCTATGTTGGCCCTGAAGAAAGAGAGAAGAAAAGAAGCCAAGATCAAAGTCATTGATCTAGAAGCCCGAATAGCGAAGTTGATCTCAGAGGCAATAGCCTAGGTAGTGGAAGAGTTCAAGGCCTCTTTTGAAATGAGGAACCTAAATGTTGCATGCAATCAGCAGGCGTTCATCCAGGATTTCAAACTCGTGAAGGTAGAGTGGGCCAAAATTTCTCGAGCTTGATCTTAGCTTTTTGGAAGAGAAGGATCCTGAGGAAGAAGCGAGGCCATCCGATGCTACAATGGATCCCACTCCCATCGAGCCTGCCTCCTACCACTCGAATTCACCACAGAGATGCCCGAGCCTACCCAAAAATTAGAAGCGGCCAAGAGCATCCCAACTTCATCTGTCGCCGCATCTCCCGAGGTTAAGGGCCTCGAGTAGTTATATTTTATCTTTTTTTCTCTTTTACTTTACCCTATACTTAGAAACTTTTGGTTAAATGAAAGCATACTTTCTTTTATCAATACCTTTGAGTGTTTTTCTTGTGCATCAAACATAGTCCCCTATTGGCTCCAATCTACTGCCTCAGGGAGTTCCCTTAAAATCAACGATCAGAAACTTAAAAAAAGAAGCTCATCATTTGAAAAAGAAGCTGAAGAAGACTGAGGATGAGCTTCAAAGATCTAGGAAGAATGCTTCAAAGATGACGATTGAGGTCACTATGTTCAAAAATTACACATGAAAGACTTCATTAGCTATAATATTAAGAAACAAACTTTGAGAAGGAGCTTGTGAGGTTTAGGAAGGATGCCAGTGACAAGGCTTGGGTGCTTGCCACGAAGATCATCTCCCTTGAGGCCGAACTTAATGTTGAGAAGGAGAAGGTCAAATTATTAGAGGGGAGCTTGTCTTGGTCTTCAGATAACATATAGCATGACTGGGATTGGTTGAAGAAGCTTTAGGAGCTTTAGAAACAACCCTAGGATGCCGAAGCTCAGCACAATGATCAAAGAATTGGCTAGGCAGAAAAGTTGACCAAGATCGAATGCCAACTCAAGTCAGTTGATAAGAAGGTGGCCCACCTTCAAAAGCTACTTGCCAGCGGCCAACAGGTCGATACTTCGAGGGAGTCGGTGCAACTCACTTTTTATCGAAAGTCCTTTGGCAGTCTTTTCCTATCGTATGAGAGGAAGAAGGCCGAACTTCAGCAGTTAAAGGTTCAATTGACCTATGAGCATCAGGCCATCAAGGATGCAGAGGCCAAATTTGAGGTCCTAAGGAAGCAATGGCGAGAGCTTGAAGATAAATTTTGATGAGCTGATAGGATGTTCATAGAAGGCCTGCTAAAAAGGAAGGAGCTCGAAGAGGAGATCTTCAGACTGAAATAGGCTTTGGTGATAGCTGGGGCCGACAGTTCGAAATCTGAGGAGTCCGGTCCATCTTAGGACTTTGACCTTTCTTCTTCCTTTTTTTTATGTAACCGGTCTTGTAGACCTTTACTCTCATCTTTATCTTGTAATAATCTTTTATTTCTAATAAAATGGTACCTTCTTTCATTGTTTTTCGTCTTATGCAAGTTTAATGCTTGTCGACATCTTCGCTTTCTTTACTTCATCTTCTGTCGGTGGAGCCATTAGAGATATCGAACTGGAGTCCCTCCCCCAAATTAGGATGAGGTTCTCTTTTCGTTCTTGGCACAGCCATAGGGGGATATATACTAGGGCTGTTGATAGGGCCTCTTCCCATCTCTTATCTTAGATTAACAAGGCCTTCATCTTATTCATGTTAGGATGAGATTCTCCTTCTATTCCTAACATAGCTATAAGGACACGTAAGGATCACTGCTAGAGCCTCTTCCCTCCTCTTGTCTTACATTAATGAGGCCTTCATCTTGTTCATGTTAGGATAAGATTCTCCTTCTGTTCCTAATATGGTTATAGGGGCATGTAAGGATCGCTGCTAGGGCCTCTCCCCTCCTCTCGTCTTACATTAACGAGGTCTTCATCTTGCTCATGTTAGGATGAGGTTCTCCTCCTATTCCTAACATGGTTGTAGGGATACATAAGGACCACTGCTAAGGCCTCTCCTCTTCTCTCATTTTACATTAACGAGGCCTTCATCTTGCTCATGTTAGGATGAGATTCTCCTCCTATTCCTAACATGGCTATAGGGGCACGTAAGGGCCATTATTAGGGCCTCTCCCCTTCTCTCGTCTTACATTAACGAGGCCTTCATCTTGCTCATGTTAGGATGAGGTTCTCCTCCTATTCCTAACATGGTTGTAGGGGCACGTAAGGACTGCTGTTAGGGCCTCTTTCCTTCTCTTATCTTACATTAACGAGGCCTTTGTCTTGCTCATATTAGGATGAGGTTCTCCTCCTGTTCCTAACATAGTTACTTTTTGTCCACTGGCCAAGCTTGAGAGATTATTTTCTATCATTACCATTTTACAACAAGGACTAAGATGCTAAGGTAAAGGGATTTTATTGCAATGAAGTTATTGATAATACATCCACAAGTTTTTCGAGTTTCACGGTCGGGATAGGTCGACTCCTCCATGCTCTTTCAAGTAATACATCCCGGGCTAGATGACCTCGTAAGGTCCTTCTCAATTTGGAACAAGCTTTTCTTGGTTCGAGGCTATGAGACACCTGCTCGTCAAAGTACCAAGTCTCTCACTCTGAATGCTTTATCTCTAACTCTGGAGTTATAATATCAGGATACCTTCCATCTATAAGTAGCCATCTGAACTTGAGCTTCTTTTCATTTTTCTTCCAACAAGTTGAAGTTAGCCCTATGATCCTGTGAGTTATGTTGTTCATTAAATGCCACAACTCACGCCAACGAAAGTTTAAGCTCTATTAGGATGATAGCCTCTGTTCTGAAGGTCAAGGTGAATGGAGTCTTCTCAGTTGGCAATCTTTGCATAGTTCAGTATAACTAGAGTACATGATAGACTTCGTTTATCTAAGTCTCTTTTTCCCTCTTAAGCCTTGCTTTGATTTCTTGCAGTAGAATTTTGTTGGTTACCTCGACCTCGTCGTTTGCCTGTAGATGAGCTACTGATATAAAATTATGAGAGATATTCAAGTCTTCATAGCACTCGACGAATTTTTCTCCGACAAACTATCACCCATATCCATTATGAGAGTTTGAGGTAAGTCGAATCTACAAATAATGGACTTCCAGATGAAGTCCTATACTTTTACCCTAGTGATTTTGGCTAGAGGTTCGGCTTCAACCCATTTTGTGAAATAATCAATTGCCACCAGGAGGAACTTCCACTATCCGGATGTCATGAGAAAGGGCCCGAGTATGTCCATTTCTCATTATGCAAATGGCCATGGGATGCTCAGGGGGATAAGCTCAGAGGCTGGTTTTCTTTGAATGTTCATATTTTGCTGACATCGATCACACTTTCTGACATACTCTATAGAATCATTGTACATTGTCGGCTAATAGTAGTCCTACCGAAGTAGTTTGTGAGACAAGGATCGAGCTCCCAAATGACTCCTGTAGATTTCTTCATGCACTTTCCATAATGCAAAATTGGCTTCGAAAGGTCAGAGATATTTTAAGAGTGGCAAAAAATATGACCTTTTATATAGCTTGCCTTCATAGAGGACATACTGGAAGGGCTGATTCCTTAATTTTTGAGCTTCTTTTGGATCATTAGGTAGAACTCCATCCTTGAGGTAAGTGAATAGTGGGTCAATCTAGATCGGCTCATGCTCAACTTGCAGCATAGATCGTGGTTCTTTCAAACTTGGGCATTTCAGAACTTCAAAGAAGACTTCCTTGGGCAATTCAACTGGGGCTAGTATGGCTAATTTAGAAAAAAGATCGGTCCTAGTATTTTCTATTCTTGAAATCTATCGAATGCTAAAATTGCTGAAGATCAAAGTCAAGTTCTTCACTTTCTCAAGATATTTTATCATGATTTCCTTCTGAGCTTCATAATTACCACAAACTTGTCCGACCACTAGTTGAGAATCACTGAAAGCTTGGAGCAAGTCTGCTTCTAATTCTTTGGCTATCCTTAATCTTGCTATCAGTGCTTCATATTCGGTCCTATTATTTATTGCAGAAAATTTGGACCACAGCGCATATTCAGCGATGACTTCCTCCGAGTTTACCAGGATCAATCCAGCACCTACGCTCAAAACATTGGATGAGCTGTCCACATACAGGGCCCAGAAGCCTTCAAGAAGATCGGCACTTTCTTCACTAGAGCTCGGCTATAACCATGGAATGCCAACTTCATTCTATTCAAGTTCAGCCTCATCCAGGATAGTACATTCCACTACGAAATCTACTAGTATTTGGGCTTTGATTGATGGTTGAGGTTGAAAGTTGATGTCAAATTCTACAAGTTCAATTGCCCATTTTGTGATTCTTCTGAAGGTATCTATTCGATGAAGAACTACCTTGATTGGCTGATCGATGAGGAGAGTTATGGTGTGCCCCTGAAAATAAGATCAGAGTCTCCGGACTGCAATCAGTAGGGCATAAGTTAGTTTTTCTAGCTTAGCGTACCTACTCTCGACGTTCCTCAAGACTCGGCTTATGTAGTAGATCGGCCGCTACACTTTTGCCTCTTTCTTGATTAGGATTGCTGCAAGGGCCGCTGGGGAGACCGCTAAATACAAAAATAATCCTTCTCCAAGTTCGGACTTGACCAATAGGGGAGGCGAGCTAAGGTAACTCTTGAGTTCTTCAAATGCTTGTTGATATTTAGTGTCCCAGTAGAAGTTCTTTGGCTATTTGAAAACTCAAAAGAAAGGCATGCATCACTCAATCGACCTTGAGACAAAATGGTTCGGGGCTGCCACCTTTTCCATTAGGCGCTAAACTTTCTTTATTGATTTTGGGGCAATCATATCTCGAATGGCCCAAATCTTCTCCAAATTTGCTTCAATCCCGTACCTTGACACCATGAATCCTAAAAACTTTTTCGAAGTCACACCAAAGATGCACTTGATCGGGTTCAACTTCATCTTGTATCTTCAAATGGCACTGAAGGTCTCCTTAAGGTCGGCTATGTGATTTGTTGAAGCTTGGCTCTTGACAAGCATGTTATCTATATATACCTCCATGTTGTGATCAATCTGCTCCTTGAAGATCTTATTGATCAGGCACTGATATGTTGCTCCTATATTTTTTAGCCCAAAAGGCATAATCCTGTAACAATAAAGATCATGATCAGTAATAAAAATAATTTTTTCCTCATCCTCTGGTGCCTTCTGGATCTAATTGTAGCCGAAGAAGGCATCCATGAAAGTGAGAAGCTCATGGCCCGAGGTTGCATCCACCATTCAATCAATACTGGAAAGAGGGTAACTATCTTTTCAATATATCTTGTTCAACTTCTTGAAGTCTATGCACATTCTCCACTTGTCATTCGTCTTCTTGACAAGAACCACATTGGAAACTCAGTTCAGATAGGAGACTTCTCTGATAAATCTGGCCTTGAGGAGCTTGTCTACTTCTTCTATAATTGCCTTCTATCTCTTTGGGGCATGGCTGCACATCTTTTCTTTTACTGGCCGATATTTAGAATCAACAGTCAGAAGATGTTCTATAACTTTGACATCAATTCATGGCATGTCAGCAGGAATCCAAGCAAAAACATCTACATTTCTCCATAAGAATTTGATGAGTTGCTCTCGCACCTCTTCTCCTAGATTGAAATCGATCTGTATTGTGTGATCCTTATTTCCATCATTCAATGGAACTAAGATAAGATCTTCCATGGGTTCTTTCCATTCTTCTATAAGATTATCTCGAACATACAACCCATCAACAAGGCAAGGGTCAAACTGCTCACCCTTTTGCAGGATAATTAAATAGCAATGTCTTGCCAAAACTCGATCTCCTCTGACCTTTCTAATCCTGCAGCTTGTTGGAAACTTCATTTTAGATAGTAGGTCGATACTATTGCCCGAAGCACATTTAGGCCGAGTCGGCCAAGAATTGCATTATAAGCAGATGGAGCTTTTGAAGGGAAATCCTGATTTCCCGGTCCAGGTTCGTTCAGATCTGATTAGATCAAGAGATATATTTCAAAATTTTTTCTCTTGATCTCAATCAGATCTTGATATGTTTCAGATCTGATTCTTATTATTTTAATATAAAATAAGATAAATTAAATCAAATTCAATTTACCTGATTTGGGTAATCCTATTACCCTGTAGATGATCCTGATTGCAGCGGAAGGTTTTGGATCTTAGCCACGCAAGCGCCTGGCCTCTACCGGTATCCACTCGGGTTGGATCTGGAGAACCTCTTCTTCTCTATCACACCTCCAAAAATCAGATCTGGATCTGATCTGGAGGATCTTCAAAACTCTTTTGAAGATCTGCAGTCGTCCTTTTGCAGCAGCGCAGCCTTCTTGCTTTTGATCGCCTTTCCTTGATCTGAATCGCACCAAACTAAGTCCAAAACACTTTTGGACGTGGAGAGCAAGGGGAGAAGAGAGTATGGCATGGAGAAGGAGGGGAGAGGCAGCCTTGGGGCGTGGGAAATCTCTATTGAATTCACTTAGGATTAGGGTTGGGCGCAGGGTCTTATTTATAGACCTCTTGTGATCCAACTCCTCTTCCTCTCAACCAATCACAACCCTTTGTGAAATCAGATCTAAATCTGATTGGTTGGAAAATAGAGACCCCTGGATTCCTCCTTAGAGGGCGCCTAAGACCAGTCAAACTGGATTCTTAGTAGAACTCTGATTGGAATCCAAAAGGGAGGTGGAGTCCTTGTCCAACAAGGACTCCTAGGCGCCTCCTACTTGGGCTCACGCCACCCTTGGCGTGCGCCCTTCTCCTTGCCAGGTTCTGGCAGGGGGACAGGCCCCCACCAGCTCTCCAATAGGTGCATGACATGTGGTCAAAAGTCAAAGGGTCAATGGTCAACGTTTGACCAGTCAAAGGTAGACTTTTGACCAAAGTCAAAGAACAAGAAATGGCAGGTGACCAAAAATGGCAGGTAATGTCTTACAAATAAGACAACCTATTCTGACTTGGACAACCTCCAGTCAGACCATATGAAGGCCTCTGATTGAGCACAAACTCCTTTGGCTCAGTCAGGACAACTTATTTATGATAGTAAAAGAAGAACGTTAGGTTCAATCGAGTGCTAGCACGATTTCCTTGAACCTAATTGAATCTCATTCAGATCAATTGAACTAGATCAGTTCAATTGATGATCACCAGATTCAAACCCTTGTTTGTGTGACCCAGTTAGGTTCAGTTCTGTATGGTAATGGGATATGTCATGATCTCTATCATAGACATCATCGAAACTCCTTTCGATGGATCAGAACTCTTCTGATTCGAACAGCTAGAATGATCGATCATCTAAATCATTCTAATTGCTCCCAAAATCCACCAGTGACACCTAGCAGTATATGGTGGCAACCCATCAGAGCTGAATGCGAACCTCTTGGTGCAGCTACCTGTGTGATTCAAGTTCTTCTATCTTGAGCCCCGATCAGATTAGGGTTAAGGTGAACTCGTCAAACCCTAGTCTCTGTCATATGATGTAATCATTCGATTCGAGTCCAATGTGAAAATCTAAATAGAAACTCTTTCTATTATTTCACTCTGCCATGGCCATGGATTTCTGGACTTGATTCTCATGATCATCATAGGGCTGCTCCTCTACCACCGAGGTAGATAGATTCCATCTTGATGCAATCCAGTTCCTACAATGAACATGCTATAGCCAACATACACCTCAGGGTTCCATATGGCTAGGAGACCGAGTAATGGTGTAGTCAAACTATAACACCCTCAAGGTGAACTGCCGATGCATCTCAGGTCAAAGAACCAGACACACTACTGCAGCATCGAGTCAGTCATTGACGAGAAGGTAGACTTCCTAATGACTACTCGAGGTGGTCACGCTCAGTGCCCTCGTTCTCTAACGAGTACCTGTACTCTCGCTCCGGTGTCTCCACACCGTAGACTCAAGACTCATCTACTAAAGAGAAGCGATCGTACACCAACCTTCCGGATCAATCACCATCCTCGTGATGATGATCCTATGGTCGGGAGCTGTTTATGAGTTAATAATGATTATTCATGTCTTAAATTTTCAACTCTTGAAAATATGAATTATCATTACCATTAACTCAAAGGATGTATCACAGACACTAAATACACATGTGTGATAGAAAATAACCCATTTTATTAATTATAGTCAAAATTACAATTTTGCCCCTAGAAGTGTATTACAAGTGTCAGCCAATTCTGGCTTCTAGGGCACATATATCTAACAATCTCCCACTTGTCCTAAAGCCAATTGGCTACAAGTCTAAGTCCCATCTTCTCAAGGTGGGCTTCGATCTTCTGCTGGCCCAACGGCTTTGTAAGTGGGTCTGCCACATTATCTGTGGAGTTGACTCTCTTGACCTCAACGTAACCTTTCTCAAGGTAATCGCGGATGAGATGATATCGCCGCTCAATGTGCTTGGACTTCTGGTGAGACCTCGGCTCCTTAGCAAGGGCTATGGCGCCATTGTTGTCGCAGTAAAGAGGAATGGCATCTGATGGCATTACTCCAATTTCTGCAGCAAACTTCTTGTACCAGAATGCTTCCTTTGCAGCCTCTGATGCAGCTATATATTCTGCTTCCATGGTGGAATCTGCTATCACAGTTTGCTTGGAACTCTTCCAGCTGACAGCTCCACCATTGCACACAAACAGACTTCCAGATGTCGACTTTCGATCATCTATATCGGACATGAAATCCGAGTCTGTGTATCCCTGAACTTGGAGTTCTCCATTACCAAAGACCAACATCATATCCTTAGTTCTTCTCAAGTACTTAAGGATACATTTCACAGAAGTCCAGTGTTCTTCACCTGGATTTGACTGATATCTGCTTGTGACACTCACAGCATGGGCTATATCAGGTCGTGTACATAGCATGGCATACATGAGGCTCCCTATTGCAGAAGCATAAGGGATCTTGCTCATGCGTTCTATTTCCTCAGGTGTGCTGGGGCACATCTTCTTGGAAAGATGAATACCATGTCTGAAGGGTATTAATCCCCTCTTAGAGTTTTCCATACTAAACCTCTTTAGTACTTCCTCTATGTACATCTTCTGTGAAAGTCCTAGCATCCTATTCGGTCTATCCCTATAGACCTTAATTCCTAGAATAAAGGATGCTTCACCTAGGTCTTTCATGGAGAATTCCTTGGACAACCACATCTTGACTGATGTCAACATGGGAATATCATTCCCAATAAGGAGGATGTCATCCACGTACAATACGAGGAAGACAACAGCGCTCCCACTGACCCTTTTGAAAACACATGGTTCCTCTTCATTTTTGATGAAACCAAACTTTTTGATCACATCATTGAAACGAGTGTTCCAGCTCCGAGATGCTTGCTTAAGTCCATATATGGACCTTTGCAGCTTGCAAACCTTGTGATCAGTATCACTGGATGTGAAACCTAGCGGCTGTTCCATATAGATATCTTCCTCAAGATATCCATTTAGGAATGCCGTTTTCACGTCCATTTGCCATATTTCATAATCGAAATAGGCTGCAACGGCAAGCAATGTGCGGATGGATTTTAGCATAGCTACTGGGGAAAAGGTATCCTGATAGTCAATGCCTTCGCGTTGACTATAACCTTTTGCCACTAGTCTAGCCTTGAATGTCTCCACATTCCCATCTGCACCAATCTTTCTCTTGAAGATCCATTTACACCCAATAGGTACTATACCTTCTGGTGGATCTACCAAGGTCCAGACTTGGTTTGAGTGCATCGAGTCAATTTCTCTGACTTCATTGCCTCAAGCCATTTCTCGGAGTCGATATCTGATATCGCCTCGTTGTAGGTTTTGGGATCATCACCATGAGCACCATTACCTATGAGGAACATTTCCTCTACATTCCTCTGAAATAATACCTAAGTATCTTTCAGGGGGACGGGAAAACTCTTTTCCGATCTACGAGGTGGAGGAGGTAGTGTTCTTATTGGCTCAACCTGATTTGGTTCCACTTGGTCCTTAGCTCGTTCTGCTTGTGAGACTTTCTCATCAAGCTTAATCTGCTTTCCAATGCCGCTATCTTGAATAAACTATTTTTCAAGAAATATGGCATGTCGACTCACAATCACATTGTGGTCTTCTGGAATGTAGAAATAGTATCCTAATGACTCTTTAGGATATCCTATGAATCGAGCTCTAAAGGACCTAAACTCTAACTTGTCCGCTTGTTGTCTTTTGACATGAGCCGGACAACCCCAAATTCTGAGATGACTCAGACTTGGTTTCTTACCGTGCCATATCTCATACGGTGTGGTAGGAACGGTTTTAGAGGGAACCCTATTCAGTAAATAGATTGAAGTTAATAATAAATGTCCCCAAAGAAAATCAGGGAGGTCTGTGAAGCTCATCATGGATCGAACCATATCCAATAGAGTCCGATTTCTCCGTTCTGAAACCCCGTTGAGTTGAGGTGTTCCTGGTGGAGTCCATTGAGAGACTATGCCATTTTCCTTAAGATAGTCTAGGAATTCCCGGCTAAGGTATTCACCTCCTCGATCTGATCGAAGAACCTTAATGGGTTTTCCAGTTTGTTTTTCTACTTCATGTCTGAATTCTTTGAACTTTTCAAAAGCTTCAGACTTGTGTCTCATAAGATACACATACCCATACCTAGACAGATCATCGGTAAAGGTAATGAAGTAGACAAAATTGCCTCTAGCCGGCACATCAAATGGGCCGCACACATCAGTATGTACTAGGGCAAGGAGATCTGTGGCCCTCTCCCCATGTCCAACAAAAGGGAGTTTAGTCATTTTGCCTTGAAGACAAGATTCACAAGTTGGATATGACTCAAAAGTCAATGGACTCAATAGCCCATTTTTCTCCAATTTGTTGATCCTATCTTCTGCTATATGACCTAATCTCAGGTGCCATAGATATCTGTCGTTTGGACTATCCCTAGGTCGTTTGGCATTCACGTTTTGCTCGAATAATGAGCATACCTCCAGAAGGACCTTCCTTCTTGTTCTTCAGGGTGGCCAGGTAAGTAGGGCAGTTCCGCTTCCAATGGCCGTCGCTGTTGCAATGGAAACACTTTCCTTTGCCATCGGCCTTTTTCTTCGGTTCTGCCTTCTTCTTCTTTGATCCTTCCACCTTTTGCTTTTTCACACAGACTTCTTTTTCTTTCCATAAGACTTTCTTTTGGAAGAAGTCCGTTCCATAGCAAGAACTGAGCCTTTAGAACCTTTCATAGAAAGCTCAGCGGTAACCAGCATATTCATTAACTTCGGCCAAGGAATTTTGAAGTTTATGCATGTGGTAATTCATGATGAATTGCCCATATGCATCAGTCAAGGATTGCAGAATAATATCGTTCTGCAGATCCAAGTCCAACTTCACACCGAGCTTCTCAAGCTCTTCCATGTCCTTGATCATTGTCAGACAGTGATCTTGGACTGACTGCCCATCACGCATCTTAGCCTTAAAAAGTCATTTTCGTGACTTGATATTTGGCTGCGCGACTCTGTTCACCAAACATCTCCTGCAGGTGAGCCAACATTTGGCGAGCAGTCCCGATATCTTCATGTTGGCGCTGGAGCTCATCAGACATCGAGCCCAACATGTAATATCTGGCCTTATTATCTTCGTCAATCCATTTTTCCAGAGACGCTCTCTGTTCAGTGGATGGACGAGCTGGTAAGGTGGGAGGGTCCTGGTCCAAAACATGTGTTAACTTCTCTGAACCCAAAATAATTTTGTAGTTCCTGAGCCAATCTTTATAATTGGGTCCAGTCAGTCTATGTGTGTCTAGGATACGTGCCAATGGGTTGGACGCAGACATTTTCCTGTAGAGAGTCAAAGATTCTAGTTAGATACTGTAATTTTGACTTGACCAATTTGTTTAGGGATTTTATTTTTAAACAAATTAGCTCCCACTATTTTCTCGGATCCCTACACTCCCTCTGTAGAGATGCGAAAAATCTCCACGATTGAATGATTTCTAGTGGGTGGTGCGGTCTCACCAACTGACTCATCACCTCACCTAACAGTTATTGGTGATGGGTTAGCCAATGAGTGAACAACTCTGTTCAATGATTCTCTAATCATGGTGCACCCAAACTTGGTCTCTAATTCATGAATCTCACCGTATCCGGAATATTGATCCACTCCTTAGTTAAGTCAGACCCACCATTTGCATAGACTGGGTTCCTAATTGAGTCTCTCACCGTATCCGAAATATTGAGCCCAACTCATCCTCCAGCCCATAGCATCCAATGCCTAATAGACATGGTTGCGTCTTCCCGGTGCAACTGAGCCACTGTATCCAGCCGAGAACAATCAACCCCGGGAAGGGCCCGCACATCTACAATGGTGGAAGACCTCAGACTTAATCTTTTCTTAGGGAGAATTGATTCAGGTCTCATTAAACTAGACTTGGCTTAGTCATAACAATTATGACTAACCTAGTGGCATGGGTTAGCTCGGATTATTGACCACCTCAGATCAGAACTGTGTCAACAGATATGGCCAGGTAAGTGAGACCGGTGGAAGGAATATGCCATTAACTCGCACAAGAACGCATTCAGGTCGAGTAGCTTCCAATTAAAAACCAGTCGGTCGTCTGTGCCAAACTTACCTTAGACACCAAATTGTTGAGTCAGAACCAATTGGGTTAGCCTACAATCCAGACTCTAACCTCTGAGCCTAATTAGGTCTTGCTTGATCGTGACTCGATCTTGACCCAGACTTAATCCTATTAGGCTGGTCAATTTAAGCATTGTTGATCCCATCTAACCAACTCTTGATTCGGTTTGATCAACCGCTTAGACCTAATTGAGCTACCCAAGCCCGAACCCAGTATTATGAATATGTCTTAGATCTGAAATTCTCAATTTTAGACCTAATTAATATTCCATAAACTTAATTCTTAATTAAGTTGGGTTCATAAACAAAATATGCACAATAAATCCTAGGGTTTCAGGATCTAGGGTTTTGCAGAAAGTAAGTTTTGGGTTTCTGATTAAGGACGAACACGCAGCACCCCTACACGTCATAAGAACACCCCATCGAATGGGAAGAGAGGGCCTTTAAACCCTTCTTCGTTCTTATGACCGGACGGCCAAGAGGAACGCCTTAATCAGGAACATGTCAATACTACAAAACAGTTATAGATCTATATCATATATCTCATATACAAATTTAGATCTAATCATGGCATATTTTGCATACATCTCATGTATCAAATCATGCATGTTTTCAGATCTAAATTATCTCATAATAATCTAAAAAATTAGATTTAAATTGATCTAATCAAAATAAATTCTAATCTAGACAATTATGTAGAACTATTCTACAACTAGTCTAGACATGCATCTAATCATATCTCATATGATATTTAAAATTAAATAATTTTTATTTGCTATTTATCAGATGTTATTATAACACTTATAATATCAGAAAAATAGTAAATAAGAAGATCTAAAATATGATTTAATCAGATTAAATCAAAGACATGCAAAACTATTCTATAGAACTATTCTATTCTAGAACTAGTCATGCATATCTTCATGTTCTTAGATCCAAATCATTTAATTTTAATTTTTCTGATTTCAGATCTGATCACATCTCATGTGACATCTGAAATCACTTTATTTTTAATTAAAATAAAATTAAAATCAGATCTAAACAATTTTAGAACCATGGCTCTGATACCAGTTGAAGGGAAATCCTGATTTCCCGGTCCAGGTTCGTTCCAGATCTGATCAGATCAAGAGATATATTTCAAAAATTTTTCTCTTGATCTCAATCAGATCTTGATATGTTTCAGATCTGATTCTTATTATTTTAATAAAAAAATAAAATAAGATAAATTAAATCAAATTTAATTTACCTGATTTGGGTAATCCTATTACCCTGTAGATGATCCTGATTGCAGCGGAAGGTTCTGGATCTTAGCCACGCAAGCGCCTGGCCTCTACCGGTATCCACTCGGGTTGGATCTGGAGATCCTCTTCTTCTCTATCACACCTCCAAAAATCAGATCTGGATCTGATCTGGAGGATCTTCAAAACTCTTTTGAAGATCTGCAGTCGTCCTTTTGCAGCAGCGCAGCCTTCTTGCTTTTGATCGCCTTTCCTTGATCTGAATCGCACCAACCTAAGTCCAAAACACTTTTGGACGTGGAGAGCAAGGGGAGAAGAGACTATGGCATGGGAGAAGGAGGGGAGAGGCAGCCTTGGGGCGTGGGAAATCTCTATTGAATTCACTTAGGATTAGGGTTGGGCGCAGGGTCTTATTTATAGACCTAAGCTTGTGATCCAACTCCTCTTCCTCTCAACCAATCACAACCCTTTGTGAAATCAGATCTAAATCTGATTGGTTGGAAATAGAGACCCCTGGATTCCTCCTTAGAGGGCGCCTAAGACCAGTCAAACTGGATTCTTAGTAGAACTCTGAATTGGAATCCAAAAGGGAGGTGGAGTCCTTGTCCAACAAGGACTCCTAGGCGCCTCCTACTTGGGCTCACGCCACCCTTGGCGTGCGCCCTTCTCCTTGCCAGGTTCTGGCAGGGGGACAAGGCCCCCACCAGCTCTCCAATAGGTGCATGACATGTGGTCAAAAGTCAAAGGGTCAATGGTCAACGTTTGACCAGTCAAAGGTAGACTTTTGACCAAAGTCAAAGAACAAGAAATGGCAGGTGACCAAAAATGGCAGGTAATGTCTTACAAATAAGACAACCTATTCTGACTTGGACAACCTCCAGTCAGACCATATGAAGGCCTCTGATTGAGCACAAACTCCTTTGGCTCAGTCAGGACAACTTATTTATGATAGTAAAAGAAGAACGTTAGGTTCAATCGAGTGCTAGCACGATTTCCTTGAACCTAATTGAATCTCATTCAGATCAATTGAACTAGATCAGTTCAATTGATGATCACCAGATTCAAACCCTTGTTTGTGTGACCCAGTTAGGTTCAGTTCTGTATGGTAATGGGATATGTCATGATCTCTATCATAGACATCATCGAAACTCCTTTCGATGGATCAGAACTCTTCTGATTCGAACAGCTAGAATGATCGATCATCTAAATCATTCTAATTGCTCCCAAAATCCACCAGTGACACCTAGCAGTATATGGTGGCAACCCATCAGAGCTGAATGCGAACCTCTTGGTGCAGCTACCTGTGTGATTCAAGTTCTTCTATCTTGAGCCCCGATCAGATTAGGGTTAAGGTGAACTCGTCAAACCCTAGTCTCTGTCATATGATGTAATCATTCGATTCGAGTCCAATGTGAAAATCTAAATAGAAACTCTTTCTATTATTTCACTCTACCATGGCCATGGATTTCTGGACTTGATTCTCATGATCATCATAGGGCTACTCCTCTACCACCGAGGTAGATAGATCCCATCTTGATGCAATCCAGTTCCTACAATGAACATGCTATAGCCAACATACACCTCAGGGTTCCATATGGCTAGGAGACCGAGTAATGGTGTAGTCAAACTATAACACCCTCAAGGTGAACTGCCGATGCATCTCAGGTCAAAGAACCAGACACACTACTGCAGCATCGAGTCAGTCATTGACGAGAAGGTAGACTCCCTAATGACTACTCGAGGTGGTCACGCTCAGTGCCCTCGTTCTCTAACGAGTACCTGTACTCTCGCTCCGGTGTCTCCACACCGTAGACTCAAGACTCATCTACTAAAGAGAAGCGATCGTACACCAACCTTCCGGATCAATCACCATCCTCGTGATGATCCTATGGTCGGGAGCTGTTTATGAGTTAATAATGATTATTCATGTCTTAAATTTTCAACTCTTGAAAATATGAATTATCATTACCATTAACTCAAAGGATGTATCACAGACACTAAATACACATGTGTGATAGAAAATAACCCATTTTATTAATTATAGTCAAAATTACAATTTTGCCCCTAGAAGTGTATTACAAGTGTCAGCCAATTCTGGCTTCTAGGGCACATATATCTAACAGCTTTAACAGTCTTGTACATATCTTACTAACTAGAACCAACATTGGTCACCGACATCAGTCGAACTTTCATTATCCACAAGAATATGATGTACATCATAGTCTGCGATATTTAAAGTTATTACAACTGCATTGCCATGCGGGAATTGAACTTCTTGCATGTCTTCTTCAGTGAAGGTGATGGGTTCCTTAATTCTCCATCTTTTGGTGATCCTTTAGATCCGTCAGCCTCCTCTCACTGAATTCCCCTAGAGATGGTATTGATGATGTTGAGAGGTGGCCGATTTTTTTGCTGCTCCTTCCTTCTCGGTGGTTCTAATTGTAGCAGTGCCCTCAGTCGATCTTTTCTTATCTCAAACTGGCATCATAGAAATTGGCCAAGTCAGCCTCACCTGATGAGCTCCTCGATCTCGTCTTGGAGCTGGATACACTCTTCAGTATCATGATCATAGTCACAATGGTATAGACAGTACTTGTTAGGATTGCGCTTGTTAGGATGAGTGTGCATCTTTTTCGATCTTGATAGCTGCTCCTTGATCACCATTAATACTTGAGTCTTCGGAGCATTTAGGGGGGCGTAGTTGTGGAACCTTATAGGGTGTTGCTCCAAAAATTGATTTTGATGATTATAAAGCATTTGAGGGGATTACTAATAAATTTGGCTTGAAAAAAAAAATTTTATATTTTTGGGGCAAAATCATAATTTTATCAAGTTTTGATCTAAGAGCCTCAAGAGAAAGTATAGAAGATTTTTAATTCTTTAGAGGTAGTTCCATAATTTTTGGATGCTTATTTTGAAAAAAAAATCAAATTTGAAGCGAAAGGATCGACCCTTAGGTCGTCCCCTACTGAAAAGGACTGTTTGGCATGCTATCTCTATGCCAAAGGTCAACCCCAGGATCGACCTCTGTTATTCCAAAGGCTAAAAGTATAGAATGGCTATTTTTCTAAATTTTGTCTCAAAGGTTGACCTCGAGGTCGACCCCTGTGCCATGAGTCGACCCCTGCAATGAAAATTTTTCTGCAACAACTATTTTTTTATTTTGGCATATTTTAATAGTTTCTTTAAGATCTCCAATGGCTACATATCTTGTCCAAATTTCTCTCCTCCACCCATTGAAGATTTAAAAGGCTTTAAATAGAAAAAAATATAAGAGATTGGTGTGATTCAATTTCAGCCCTAAGCAAAAGTTATCTTCAAGCAAAGAAGCTTCCGTTTCAAGTCCTTCTACCTCTCAAGAGCTCTTTCAAATCTTCAATAACCTTGAGAAAAATTAGAAAAGCTCCCTCCATTATTGTGAAAAGCATTCTTAAGGTTTTATTTGCTCACAAAGAGAGCTAAACTTATGTTTTATTGTCATTAAATCTTTTACTCTACTTTACTATTTTGATTCAAGTTTTGGAAGTATTTTAAAACTTGGAAAGGTTGATCCTAACCTTGAATAGGATTGTATTGGATTGGCTTATATCCGAAAAATAAGTATTCTAACTTGGGATAGCTAGGGTTGGAGGTTTCCAATGGTGTATTTAGTTTGAATATGGTTAGTGGATTTTAATTCCTAAGTAGGAGCTTGGGAGGTGAATGTAGGTACAAGAAAAGCACCGAATCACTATAAATCTTACCTGTTTGTGGTGTGATTTCTTAGTTTGTTAAATTTTTGCTCTCTAATCTTTTATATTTTTTTCTAACCTAAATTGCTTCACATACACGTCTTGCATATCATCATTCAATCATGATATCTTTAAATTAGCTTTAAAATTTTAAAAACCCAATTCACACCCCCCCCCCCTCTTGGGTTGCATAGCTGGACAACAAGTGGTATCAAAATTCGGTGCTCTAGCCTTACTTTAATTTAACCATTAAAGAGCCAAAGATCTATGGCAACCCAAGTTAGTATTTCTCTAGCTGAGGGGCAGTCTACAAACCGATCTCTACTTTTCGATGGGACAAACTGTACCTATTGAAAAGCTCAGATGAGAATTTTTATACAAGCACTTGACTATGATATATGGAGTATCATAGTTAATGGACCACACACACTCACTAAAATAATTGATGGTGAGGAATCAATCAAACCCGAAAAGAAATGGGATGAGATTGATAAGAAAATGGCTCAACTCAATGCAAGGGCCATGAATGTTTTATATTGCACTCTAGATGCTAATGAATTTAATCACATTTCAACATTCATGTTGGCTAAGAAAATATGGAATAGGTTAGACGTAACTCATGAAGGCACTAATCAAGTTAAGGAGTCAAAAATTAACATGCTTGTGCATAAATATGAATTTTTCAAAATGGAGCATGATGAGTCAATAACTATAATGTTTACTAGATTTATGAATATTATAAATGGTCTTAAAAGTCTTGACAAGTCTTATTCTAACAATGACCTTATGAGAAAGATTCTTAGATCTTTGCCAAGAACATGGGAGGCCAAAGTGACTGCAATCCAAGAAGCCAAAGATCTGAATGTTTTATCCTTGGAGGAGCTTCTAGAATCACTAATGACGCATGAGCTAAGTATGAAACAACTTCAAGAAGAAGATGTGAAGAAAAAGAAGATAATAGCCCTTAAATCTACCACTCAACAAGATGAGAAATCTAATAAAATGAAAGATGAAGAACAAGATGAAAAAATAGCCCTTATCACAAGAAAGTTCAAAAGATTTTTGAAGAAAAAATAAGGAATGAGGAAGAGGCTACCTACCAAAAGGGAGCATAGCAAAGAAAAGGATAGGGAGTAGCCCCTTATTTGCTATGAATGTAAGAAGCCAGGGCACTTTAGATCTAAATGTCCTCAACTTAAAAAAATTTTCAAGAAATACAAGAAAAAGACTATGGTGGCAACATGGAATGATAGTGATGACTTAAGCTCCGAAGAGGAAGAAGCTCATGAACAAGCCAACCTGTGCCTTTTGGCACATGAGAATAAGGTAAGTGCTGAAATCTCAAATGAATTTATATTCGAAGAACTACAAAAAGCCTTCTATGCTTTAGTAGATGATTTAAAAAAGTTAGAAACTAAAAATAAAGAACTAAAATTAAAAAATTAAGTCTTGCTAAAAAAAATGAAACTATCCAAAGTAAAGAACTAGTCTTAACTCAAGAGAATCTAAATTTAAAAAATAAAATCAATAATTTAAAATTGATAGTTGATAATTTTACTTTGAGTTCAAATAAACTTCATATGATTCTTGAATATCAAAAGATCGTTTATGATAAGGCTGGTCTAGGCTATAACCCCCTAAGAAAACAAAAATTTTTGAAAATTTTTTTTGTAAATTCATAAACCAATAAATTTTTAAATGTTACTTGGTTTAAATGTGGTAAACTAGGACACAAATCTTATACATGCTTCTCTAACAATTCAAATGTAAAGAAAATATGGGTTCCAAAAGAACCATTGTGACTAACCTTGAAGGACCGAAGAAAACTTGGGTACCTAGAGTAAGGACTTGATTTTGCATGTAGGTGTGTCTTGCATCCAAAGAAGAAAATCGAAGATGATATCTTGACAGCGGATGCTCAAGACACATGACCGATGATGAGTCCCAATTCATCACGCTTGATGCTAAAAATGGAGGGATGGTCACATTTGGAGACAATGGCAAAGAAAAGATCATTGGTATAGGTTATGTCGGTATCACTCCCTCCAAGTATATTGAAAATATTTTATTAGTAGATGGTTTAAAATACAATCTCTTAAGTATTAGTCAACTTTGTAACAAGGGTTACAAAGTTATTTTTGAATCTTTATTATGCATTGTAACTAGTTCCAATGATGATGGCATTAAGTTTGTTGCTCATAGGCATGGTAATGTTTATATGATAGATTTGAATGATTTTTCTATGATAAACATGCAATGTTTAGTAGCTATGAATGCCAAAATTAATGAGACTAGTTGGCTTTGGCATCGAAGGCTTGCACACATTAGTATGTATTTTCTTTCAAAGCTTATCAAAAAGGAATTAGTTATCAGTTTACAAAATTGAACTTTGAAAAAGATAAAATTTATGATGCATGCCAACTAGGTAAACAAACAAGAGTTTCTTTCAAATCTAAGAACATTGTTTCAACTTCTAGGCCATTAAAACTTTTGAACATGGATTTCTTTGGTCCTATAAGAATAACAAGCTTAGGTAGAAAATGTTTTGATTTTATAATTATCGATGACTACTCACATTTTACATAAATTTTTTTTATGGCACACAAAGATGAAACTTTTTATGTTTTCATAAAGTTTTGCTAAAAAGATACAAATAAAAAAGTGTTTTCAATTCAAAGCATTCGAAGTGATTATGGAAACGAATTTGAAAATCAAGACTTTGAAAAATTTTATGATGAAAAAGGATTAGTCATAATTTTTCAGTACCTAGGACATCCTAACAAAATGAAGTAGTAGAAAAAAAATAGAACTCTAGAAGAAATGAACCGTACTATGCTATGTGAAAGCAACCTTCCAAGATACTTTTGGATGGAAGTAATTAACACAGCATGTTACATCTTAAATCGTGCTCTAATCAGACCAATTTTAAAGAAAATATCTTATGAGCTTTGGAAAGTGAGAAAATCTAACATTGCATATTTTCATGTTTTTGGTTGCCGATGTTTTATTTTGAATAATGATAAAGAAAAACTAGATAAATTTGATGCAAAATCCGATGAAGCTATTTTTCTTGGTTACTCCTCTTCTAGTAAAGCTTTTAGAGTTTTTAACAAAAGAACCTTAGTAGTAGAGGAGTCAATACAAGTTATTTTTTATGAGACTAATGATCTTCCATCAAGAAAAAGTGAGGATATTAATGATGCAGATCCTCTTATAGAAGGAATGAAGAAGATCATCCTAAAGGATTCAATAATTTAAAATGAAGAGAATTATGAAGACAAGCAAGAAATTGAAGATGAAGGATAATAAGAACAACCTCAAGGTACAAATGATCTTCCAAAAGAATGGAGGTATGTTCACAATCACCCCAAAGAACTAATTATTAGTGATCCTACATATGGGGTAAGAACTCGCTCTTCACTTAGAGATGCATACAATCATTTTGCATTTGTTTCTCATTTTGAATCCAAAACCATTGATGAAGCCGAAAAGGATTATAATTGAATAAATGCAATGCATCAGAGGCTGCGAAGAAAGCATTCTAGTACAAGAAGTTTGCTGCAAAAATTGGAGTAATGCCATCAGATGCCATTCCTCCATACTGTGACAACAATAGCACCATAGCCCTTGCTAAGGAGCCAAGGTCTCATAAAAAATCCAAGCACATTGAGCGGCGATACCACCTCATCTGTGATTACCTCGAGAAGGGTTACGTCGAGGTCAAGAGAGTTGACTCCACAAACAATGCGGCAGACCCGCTTACAAAGTCGTTGGGCCAGTAGAAGATTGAAGCCAACCTTGAGAACATGGGACTTAGACTTGTAGCCAATTGGCTTTAGGATAAGTGGAGACTTGTTAGATATATGTCCCTAGAAGTCAAGATTGGCGGACACTTGTAATACATTCTAGGGGCAAAATTATAATTTGACTAAAATTAATAAAATGGGTCTTTTAATCACATATTATATTTTACATCTATGATAAAATCCTTTGAGTTAATGTAGATAATTATATTTTCAAAGAGTTGGAAAATTTAAGACATGAATAATCTTATTAACTCATCAAAATGCTCCCGCCCATAGATCATCACGAGGATGGTGATTGTCCGAAAGGTTGGTGTACAATCGTTCTCTTTAGTAGATGAGTTTTGAGTCTATGGTGTGGAGATACCAGAGCGAGGTACAGTACTCGTTAGAGAATGAGGGCACTGAGCGTGACCACCTCGGGTAGTTATTAGGAAGTCTACCTTCTCGTCAATGACTGACATCGATGCCTGCAGTGGTGTTGTCGTGATCTCTTTGACGCTGAGGTGCATCGGCAGTTGACCTAGAGGTGTTATAGTTTTGACTACCACCATAACTCAGTCTCCTGCCATATGGAATCCAGAGTATATGTTTGGCTATGCATGTCATTAAGAACTGGATGCATTCAGCATCAAGAGGGAAATAGTAGAATCTTACTCCTTACCAGTCTCCAGGTGGTAAGTGAGCACATCGTATTACGCAGATTATTCCATGATGCAATTTTCAAGATCCATATAGGTGCCGATTGGCACCATGCGCAAGTCAAAGTATATATAGGATTACGAGTTTTTTCTATCTTTATGTTTCACATCGACTTGTCGAATGATTAACATCATATGACAGAGGACTTAGGGTTTGGACGAGGTTTCAACCTTAAAACCCTATCTGATTCGGGGCATCATAGCTAGATAGATCTACTAATACACACGATAATGCGACATGCACTCAAGAGATTCTCTCTCATCAACTCTGATAGAGGTTGCCATCTCCATACTTACTCTATCGGCGTCATGCGTGGAAGATTTCTCTGGGAAACTCTCTCTCAATTTAAGTACAGATAGATTTAGTAGTGATCTATGCGATTCTGCAGTTACGAATCAGATGGATCGGAGTTCATCTTCATATCCAATACTGCAATATAGACATAAATTGGTCTCTCCAATCATGATATTCAGTCAATGGATAGGAGAATGACATGACATATCCATTACCAATATTAGATTTGACCTAACCCTGAGAATTTGAGAGTGACAAAGGTGAAGGGAATATCTGCACTGGTGAGTCAATCAATGAAAGCAATGAGATCCCAGTGCCTCGAAGTTATAATCATTGAAATCGAGAATTTCGAAACCGTAGAAGCTGTGGTCAGAAAAGCGGGCTCACTACGAAGAGAGGGTGTTACGCTAAACCATGTTCCAATACCCTAGTTTTCATGTTCATATCAAGTACAAGATCGATGTCGATGTTCGCAGTCTCACATGGAGCAACCATCTAAGGAGTTTATGTAGGAACACTCTTTCAACTAGATTATGCATTTCACTTCTCACTCGGCTATGTGACCTGGACGTTCTGTCTCGGACTTTCAGTGGGGATACTTTAGAGATAATACTCATTGATATGAGTGCATTTTCTTATTTTGTAAGACAATACCTGCCATTTGGCTTGATCACTCCTCTTGACCCATCCGATCTCATCCTTTGACTTTGGTACAGAAAGTAGAGAACGCTATGGTACCCTCGTCGATAGCCATTCCAGTTCCTACAAGAACAGGTCATGACCATTAGCACAACACACCTTAATGGACTATTCCACTATCCATATGTCATGCACCTAATTGGTGATGGCAGTAGTGAGAGTTTGGTAGTAAGTGGTGTAGCGCTGTCAAACTATAACACTCCTCCATACGCAGATGAACCTGGCAAGGCAGGATGGTGGCTGCACGCGCCAACCCTTTTGTGGTTGCGCGCCAAAGTTGGAGGCCGCTCCCACAGGGAGAGTCCATAATGAAGGAACACCGGAGGGACATCCACCATATCTTCTCCTTTTGGATTCTAATTAGACTCCTCCTTCAAGAACAAGTTTGAGGACTAGATTCGCTAGGGAGCACCATCTAAGATGAGGTACATATCCAATGGAGGGACTACCGTATAGTAAGTAATATTAATGGATCTTCGCCCTAATGACCCTAGAATTAGCTCCGAGAGTTTGGGCAGTGACACTAACGTCTCATAATAAAACTTCAGTATGGCCGGCAAAATTCTATAATCCTTCATGTTTCACTTAACTTAAATGTCAATAAAATAGGTTATTTTCTAATCACATATGTTAATATGTTGTGCTCTGTGATTGACTAACTCTTCGCTTCCAATTTGTTTGTATTACATTCCACAGCCGTAAGTATGAACTTCACAGAACTTCACTACTACTAACAACGAGCAATACTGTACTTTCGTGACACCCACTTTATCTGGGTTGAGTTTCACAAAGTTGACTTCTACCTCCTTCTCGACTTGTGGCGTTCGAAACATGATTTCGACTGATCTTCTCTTGATTTCGACACTTTGACTTTGTGCCGGCGATGTCACGCGACCAGCATTTATAAGTGAGAGATGTCTGGATAGCAGAGGTGGCCTAGTCCCTCCTTACCAGAACTTCTGGCTCAAAGTAGGTCTTAGAGGCAGCATCTGGCACCTTTCTATGGCGATCGTTGTCTATGAGATTGGAAGGCAACTACCATGAGAGTACACCTTATTGTGATAGTACCTCCACTCTCCTTATTTTGGTTCACATTTATAGACTTCATCCATAAGTGTTGAGAATATATGAGCGTCCTATGACACGCCAGAACTCTGAGCTTACAACTTTGATAATAAACACACATCATTCTAGGGGCAAAAATATGAATTTTTGACTAATATTCAATAAAAATGGGTATTTTATCATATACCACATGATGTGTATTTAGTCGCTCTGTGATACATCCTTTGATGTTAATGGTAATGATAATCATATTTTTCAACGAGTTAAAATTGATAGCTATTGAATAAATCAGTTAAGTTAATACTCAATACCCAACATGCTCGCTTTTAGTTAATTAAGGTCGCGACATAGGATCATCAATCGAGGAGATGGTGATTGATCTTGAAAAGGTTGGAATGGTACAATCCGCTTCTCTCTGTAGTAGATCGAGTCTTGGTCTACGGTGTGGAGACATCGCGAGCGGAGAGTACAGATACTCATTAAGAGAGATGGGGGGGCACTGAGCGTGACCACTCGATAGTCATTGGGAGTCTACCTTCTCGTCAATGACTGACTCGATGCTGCAGAGTGGTTCCGGTTCTTTGACTGAGGTGCATCGCAGTTCACTTGAAGGGTGTTATAGTTTGACTACACCATTACTCAATCTCCTAGCCATATGGAATCTTAGGTGTGTGTTGGCTATAGCATGTTCATTGTAGGAACTGGATGCATCAAGATGGAATCATATCTACCTCTCGGTGGTAGAGGAGCAGCCCATATGATAATCGATGAGAATCAAGTCCAGAAGTCCATGGCCATGGTAGAGTGAAATAATAGAAAGAGTTTCATTTAGATTTTCAAATCGACTCAAATCGAAATGATTACATCAATATGACAGAAACTAGGGTTTGACGAGTTTACCTTAACCCTAATCTGATCGGAGCTCAAGATAGAGAAACTAATCACATAGGTAGCTACACCAAGAGGTTCGCATTTAGCTCTAATGGGTTGCCCCCAATATACTGCTAGGTTCACTGATGGATTTTTGGAGCAATTAGAATGATTTAGATTGATCGATCATTCTAGCTATTCGAATAAGAAGATTCGATCCAGCGAAGGAGTTTTGATGATGTCGATGATAGAGATCATGATATATCCCATTACCATAAAGAACTGAACCTAACTGGGTCACACAAATAAGGATTTGAATCTGGGTGACATCAATTGAACTGATCTAATTCAATTGATCTGAATGAGATTCAATTAGGTTCAAGGAATCATGCTAGCACTCAATGAACCTAACGTTCTTCTTTTTGCATCAAAATAAGTTGTCCTGTCTGAGCCAAAGGAGTTTGTGCTCAATCAGAGGCCTTCATATAGTCTGACTGGAGGTTGTCCAAATCAAAAAAGATTGTCTTATTTTGTAGGACATTACCTACCATTTTTGGTTACCTACCATTTCTTGTTATTTGACTTTGGTCAAAAGTCTACCTTTGACTGGTCAAATGTTGACCATTGACATTTTGACTTTTGTCCACATGCCATGCACCTATTGGAGAGCTGGTGGGGGCCTGTCCCCCTACTAGAACTTGGCAAGGAGGAGGGCACACGCCACCCTAGGCGTGTGCCCAAGTTGGAGGTGCCTAGGAGTCCCTGTTGGATAGGGACTCCATCCCCTTTTTGGATTCCAATTAGAGTTCTCCTAAGAACCAACTTTGACTGATCTCAGGCACCCTCTAAGGAGAAATCCAGGGACTCTATTCTGACCAATCAGATTTAAATCTGATTTCACAAAGAGTTGTGATTGGTTGGGAAGAAGAGAAGGTGGATCACAGACGGTCTGTAAATAAGACCCGGCGCCCAACTCAGATGGAGAATTGAATACACATGCCCCAAGGCTGCCTCTCCCCTCTTCCTCCATGCCAAACCACCTTCTCCCCTTCCTCTCCATGTCCAAAAGGAGTTTTGGATTTTTGGTTGGTGCGATCTAGATCAGAAAGGCGACTCAAAGCTTGAAGGCTGCACTACTACAAAGGACGACTACTGATCTTCAAAAGAAGTTTGAAGATCCTCCAGATCAGATCCAGATTTAATTTTTGGAGATGTGATAGAGAAGAAGAGGATCTCTAGATCTAGCCTGAGTGGATATCGATAGAGGCCAGGCACTTGCGTGGCTAGATCTAGAACCTTCCGCTGCATACAGGACCATCAATGGGTAATAGGATTACCCATATCAAGGTAAATTAAATTTGATTTAATTTATCTAGATTTTATTTAATTTCTAAAATAATAATAATTAGATCTAAAACATCCCAAATCTGATCAAGATCATAGAGAAAAAATTTTGAAATATATCTCTTCATCTGATCAGATCTGAACGAACTTGGTTTGGGAAATCAAGATTTCCCTTCAACTGGTATCAGAGCCAAGGTTCTTAAAAGTGTTTAGATCTATTTAATTTTTTTAATTAAAAAAATGATTTTTGATTTCACATGGATATGATCAGATCTGAAATCAAAAAAAAAAATTAAAATTAAATAATTTGATCTCAGATTAGGAAATATGCGACTAGTTCTAAAAATAGAATAGTTCTATAGAATAGTTTGCATGTTTTTGATTTAATCTAATTAAATCATATTTTAGATTAATATTTACTAATTTTGATATTATAATAGTTATTATGTCATCTAAAAAATATCAATAAAAATATTTAATTTTAAATATCATATGAGATATTGATTGATGCATGTCTAGACTAGTTGTGAATAGTTCTACATAATTGTCTAGATTAGAATTTATTTTGATTAGATCAATTTAAATCTAATTTTTTAGATTATTATGAGATAATTTAGATCTGAAAATATTCATGATTCGATACATAAGATGTATGCAAAATATGCCATGATTAGAACTGATTTGTATATGAGATATATGATGTAGCTCTAAAACTGTTTTATAGTATTGCATGTTCCTGATTAAGGCATTCCTCTTGGCCGTTCGGTCATAAAAATGAAGAAGGGTTTAAAAGCCCTCTCTTCCCATTCGATGGAATGTTCTTATGATGTGTAGGGGTGCTGCGTGTTCGTCCTTAATCAAAAATCCAAAACTTACTTTCTGCAAAACCTTGGATCCTGAAATCCTAGGATTTATTGTGCATATTTTATTTATGAACCCTACTTAATTAAAAATTAAGATTATGAAATTTCAATTAGGCCTAAAATTGAGAATTTTAGATCTAAGACATATTCATAATACTGGGTTCTGTTAGATATATGTGCCCTAGAAGCCAGAATTGGCTGACACTTGTAATATACTTCTAGGGGCAAAATTGTAATTTTTACTAAAATCAATAAATGGATTATTTTCTATCACATATGTGTATTTAGTGTCTGTGATACATCCTTTGAGTTAATGGTAATGATGATTCATATTTTCAAGAGTTAAAAATTTAAGATATGAATAATCATTATTAACTCATAAATTGCTCCCATCCTGAAGAACCCATCTAAGCATTGTTCTTCAGGATAGTCAATTTAAGCATTGTTGATCCCATCTAACCAACTCTTGATTCGGTTTGATCAACCGCTTAGACCTAATTGAGCTACCCAAGCCCGAACCCAATATTATGAATATGTCTTAGATCTAAAATTCTCAATTTTAGACCTAATTAATATTCCATAAACTTAATTCTTAATTAAGTAGGGTTCATAAACAAAATATGCACAATAAATCCTAGGGTTTCAGGATCTAGGGTTTTGCAGAAAGTAAGTTTTGCATTTCTGATTAAGGACGAAACACGCCAAGCACCCCTAACACATCATAAGAACACCCCATCGAATGGCAAGAGAGGGCCTTAAACCTTCTTCATTCTTATGACCGGATGCCAAGAGGAACGCCTAATCAGGACATTCAATACTACAAAATAATATCAGATCTATATCATATATCTCATATATTAAAGTAGATCTAATCAATGGCATATTTTGCATACATCTCATGTATCAATCATGCATGTTTTCAGATCTATAAATTTTATCTCATAATAATCTAAAAAATTAGATTAAATTGATCTAATCAAATAAATTCTAATCTAGATAATTATGTAGAACTATTCTACAACAAGTCTAGACTGCATCAATCATATCTCATATGATATTCAAAAATTAAATAATTTTTATTGCTATTTTTTCAAATGTTATTTATAACACTATAATATCAAAAATAGTAAATAAAAAAATCTAAAACATGATTTAATCAGATTAAATCAAAAATATGCAAGAATATTCTATAGAACTATTTTATTCTAGAACTAGTCATGCATATCTTCTAATCTTAGATCCAAATTATTTAATTTTAATTTTTTCTGATTTCATATCTGATCACATCTCAAGTGACATCTGAAATCAATTATTTTCTAATTAAAATAAATTTAAAATCAGATCTAAATAATTTTTGAACCATGGCTCTGATACCAGTTGAAGGGAAATCCTGATTTCCCAGTCCAATCACCATCCTCGTGATGATCCTATGGTCGGGAGCAATTTATGAGTTAATAATGATTATTCATGTCTTAAATTTTCAACTCTTGAAAATATGAATTACCATTGCCATTAACTCAAAGGATGTATCACAGACACTAAATACACATATGTGATAGAAAATAACCCATTTATTGATTTAATTCAAAATTATAATTTTGCCCCTAGAAGTGTATTACAAGTGTCAGCCAATTCTGGCTTCTAGGGCACATATATCTAACAATCTCCCACTTGTCCTAAAGCCAATTGGCTACAAGTCTAAGTCCCATCTTCTCAAGGTGGGCTTCGATCTTCTGCTGGCCCAACGACTTTGTAAGTGGGTCTGCCACATTATCTGTGGAGTTGACTCTCTTGACCTCGACGTAACCCTTCTCGAGGTAATCGTAGATGAGGTGGTATCACCGTTTGCTTGGAACTCTTTCAGCTGACAGCACCACCATTGCACACAAACAGTCTGCCAGATGTCGACTTTCGATCATCTATATCGAACATGAAATCTGAGTCTGTGTATCCCTAGACTTGGAGTTCTCCGTTACCAAAGACCAACATCATATTCTTAGTTCTTCTCAAGTACTTAAGGATACATTTCACAGAAGTCCAGTGTTCTTCATCTGGATTTGACTGATATCTACTGTGACATCACAGCATGGGCTATACAGGTCGTTACATAGCATGGCATACATGAGGCTCCTATTGCAGAAGCATAAGGGATCTTGCTCATGCGTTCTATTTTCTTAGGTGTGCTAGGGCACATCTTCTTGGAAAGATGAATACCATGTCTGAAGGATTTAATCCCCTCTTAGAATTTTCCATACTAAACCTCTTTAGTACTTCTCTATGTACATCTTCTGTGAAAGTCCTAGCATCTATTTCGGTTCTAATCCCTATAGACCTTAATTCCTAGAATAAAGGATGCTTCACCTAGGTCTTTCATGGAGAATTTCTTGGACAACCACATCTTGACTTGATGTCCAATGGGAATATCATTTCAATAAGGAGGAGTCATCCACGTACAATACGAGGAAAGACAACGCGCTCCACATGACCCTTTTGAAAACACACGGTTCTCTTCATTTTTTATGAAACCAAACGTTTTTGATCACATCATTGAAACGAGTGTTCAGCTCCGAGAAGCTTGCTTAAGTCCATATATGGACCTTTGCAGCTTGCAAACCTTGTGATCAGTATCACTGAATGTGAGACCTAGCGGCTGTTCCATATAGATATCTTCCTCAAGATATCCATTTAGGAATGTCGTTTTCACGTCCATTTGCCATATTTCATAATCGAAATAGGCTGCAACAGCAAGTAATGTGCGGATAGATTTTAGCATAGCTACTGGAGAAAAGGTATCCTGATAGTCAATGCCTTCACGTTGACTATAACCTTTTGCCACTAGTCTAGCCTTGAATTTCTCCACATTCTTATCTGCACCAATCTTTCTCTTGAAGATCCATTTACATCCAATAGGTTACTATTACCATCTGGTGGATCTACCAAGGTCCAGACTTGATGTTTGAGTGCATCGAGTCATTTCTTGACTATATTGCCCTAAGCTATTTCTTCGGAGTCGATATCTGATAATCGCTCATTGTAGGTTTTGGGATCATCATCCATGAGCCACCATTACCTATGAGGAACATTCTCCTCTACATCCTCTGAAATAATACCTAAGTATCTTTCAGGGGGACGGGAAACCTCTTCCGATCTACGAGGTGGAGGAGGTAGTGTTCTTAATGGCTCACCTGATTTGGTTCCACTGGTCCTTAGCTTGTTCTGCTTGTGAGACTTTCTCATCAAGCTTGATCTGTTTTCCAATGCCGCTATCTTGAATAAACTACTTTCTCAAGAAAGATGGGCATGTCAACTCACAATCACACTTATGGTCTTCTGGAATATAGAAATAGTATCCTGAATGACTCTTTAGGATATCCTATGAATCGAGCTTCTGAAGGACCTAAACTCTAAACTTGCCGCTTGTTGTCTTTTGACATGAGCTGGACAACCCCAAATTCTGAGATGACTAGACTTGGTTTCTTACCGTGCCATATCTCATACGGTGTGGTAGGAACGATTTTAGAGGAAACCCTATTCAGTAAATAGATTGAAGTTAATAATGAGAGTCCCCAAAGAAAATCAGGGAGGTCTGTGAAGCTCATCATGGATCAAACCATATCTAATAGGGTCCGATTTCTCAATTCTGAAACTCCATTAAGTTGAGGTGTTCCTAGTGGAGTCCATTGAGAGACTATGCCATTTTTCTTTAGATAGTCTAGAATTCCGGCTAAAAGTATTCACCTCCTCGATCTGATCGAAACCTTAATGGTTTCCAGTGTTGCTTTTCTACTTCATGTCTGAATTCTTGAACTTTTTGAAGCTTCAGAACTTGTGTCTCATAAGATACACATACCCATACCTAGACAGATCATCAGTAAAGGTAATGAAGTAGACAAAATTGCCTCTAGCCAGCACATCAAATGGACCGCACACATCATTAATGTACTAGGGCAAGGAGATCTGTGGCCCTCTCCCCATGTCCAACCAAAGGGAGTTTGGTCATTTTGCCTTGAAGGACAGGATTCGCAAGTTGGATATGACTCAAAAGTCAATGGACTCAATAGCCCATTTTTCTCTAATTGTTGATCCTATCTTCTGCTATTATGACCTAATCTCAGGTGCCATAGAAATCTATCATTTGGACTATCCCTAGGTCGTTTGGCATTCACGTTTTGCTCGACCAGTTAGATAGGTACATCAATATGTAGCTGATAAAGGACCATAATAAGGAAACCATTTGCAATTTTATTTTTCATAAAGAATGTTATAATGGTCCTTAAAAGAAGGTTGATCAACATAATCTTCTGTGCAAGCATGAACAGCAAATCAAATTCCTGCTAGCTGCAGGCATAAAAATCAACAGTCTTTCAAAACTAAGTCTAAACCAGTGGTAATCGCAGAGGGTATGTTCCCACGGGCTACTGCAGCAACCTTGCTCCTTACCGGCACGATAGATCATGTCTCCCTCCCTCAGCCTCCTGCTATCCTCAGGACCCTGCATGGGAAGTGCCACAATGAGCAACTAGAACCAGAATCTTCTTCT